>CAKNYM010052880.1:98960-119053 GCA_932195095.1 Andricus curvator
ATATATATATATATATATATTACGCTAGTTTACAAAATTAAGAAGTTTTTCAGCCCACCACATCTTAATATGATTTTTTTTATGTATTTTGGCCCACTAAACACGAAAATCAGACACCAAAATTTTGTTATGAAAGCGTTTTCGAGATATCAATGTTCCAAATTTTTGTTTCAATTTTCAGAGTTGTTGCGACGTTTTTTAGTATAAATCGAGTTCTAATTGACCGATTTCCCTAAATAAGCACTCAAATTGAAGGCAACTAAATCCTATACAACTTTCTATCCTAAAGTTTCCAGATCGGCCCAGTAGTTCAGATGCTAGCGATTTTAATTAGTTGGACAAGTTGTATTTTTTGCAAAAAACGAGATCGACAATTCACATATCTTCCGGGGAAGAATAGAAATCGCAAATATTAGCCAACTTATTAAAATCGCTAGCATCTGAACTACTGGGCCCATCTAAAAACTTTAGAATAGAAAGTTGTAGATGATTCAATTGCCTTCAAATTGAGTGCTCGTTTAGGGAAATCAGTCAATTAGAACTCGAGATATACTCAGAAACGTCGGAAAAACTCTGAAAATTAGAAACAAAAATGTTTGAACATTGATGTCTCGAAAACGCTTCCATACGAAACATTTTTTAATGTGATTTTCGTGCTTAGTGGGCCAAAATACATGGGGAAAACATAGTAAGGTATGGTGGGCAAAATGGCTGTAAACTAGTGTTGTATTATATATCATTACATTTTGTTTATTTTTTATATGTTATATAAAACATATTATATAATTTTTTTTTCTTATATATATATATATATATATATATTTTTTTTCGTGTTTGTCATTTTTTTCTAGAGATCTTAAACGTCCCTTCAATTTTCTTCAGCTTCTTGATTAACGTTCTTTAGGCGACAACTTATGTTTAATGGAGTCCTGTAAAAAAACAGTTCAAAAATCTACAGAAATGAAGAAAGAATTTTTTCAGGTGTTTAAGGCTTTTCTACTGGTAAAAATATATTGGAAAAAATGTGATAGGTTTGGGAAATTTAATTTTAAAAAACACAAATCTTAAATCTAAAAAAATTTAAAGTGCTTACATTTAACATTTTCCATACTTCCAACATTTTTTTCAAAGTATTTTTACTTGTAGAAAAGCCTCAGACAACTGAAAATGTTTTTCGTCATTACTGTAGATTTTACCTAAAATTGTTTTTTAAAAACAGGGGTACAATAAGCACACATTATCGTCTAAAGAAAGTCAATCAAAAAGATAAAAAAATTGTAGAGACCTCCAAAAATATTTTTAAAAATTAACACATACGAAAATAAAAATGTTTTAAAGCACATTTTGCCAACGCTCGAGTTGAAGGCTTTCATCAATCGACACCAAATTAATTATATTTTTTCATCGTTTACATAATTTTGTTTTTCCCACCCACCCTATTCTACATGTATGTAATTATCATCCTCATCAAGTATGAATAAGTTCGTTACCGTTCCAGTGATACGTTTGAAATCCCCTTCGTATATCCCGGTATTTCAATTTCAAACTTATCCTTCCAAATATTATGTCGGTAATTATTACATTTATAATGCATGTTTATATAAAGTGTAGTGATATTTTATAAAAGCAAAATTAATTCAATTGTGTCTATAATTGAGAGGTGATTAAAGCCACTTTATATATAATCTATAGATGAGAGCTTGTATACTTAATTATTATATTTTCATAATTCCAGCTTTTTAGGACTTCAATTTTGAAGATTCGAGGCGGAAATATTATATATAGTTTATATATAGTGTGAAGTATCACATATAATATTCATTTGTTTTATACATTTTTTATATAAAACAAATGAATATTATATATAATACTTCACACTATATATAAACTATATATAATATTTCCGCCTGGGTCTGTCAAATGTGAAATAAAAAGTACACAGAGTCATTCCATTTTATTTCGCCAAAGTCGGTTGCGGACTAATTTTAAAAAAATTTGATACTTAACTATAACAATACTCAAGGTTTTTAAACTTTTTTATCAAATTACTTCATTTTTATTTAAAAATTTGATTTCTGAAATGCATGAGAAAAATGTTACATTTATGTGCATCATAGAATAAAGAAAAGCTCAAAGTCTACCATGTCAAATTTACTAAATTATCTTAAGAGCATTTAAAATCCCATAAAATTATTGGAATCCTCGGAAATCCCTTGAAATTTTTGTAATCTCTTGGAAATTTCTTGGAATATTTTTAAATACCCTAAAATATTTTAAATCCTTTTAAATCTCTCCAAATTATTGAAATTAATAAAAAATTCCTTGGAATCTTTAAAAATCTACTAAAATATTTCAGGTCCTTTGAAATATTTTTAAATCCCTTGAAACTTTTTAAAGATTTTGAAAATTCCTTGGACTTGAAAAATAACCTAAAATATTACAAATCTTTTGAAATCTTTTGAAATCCATTGACAATTTTTAAATATCTTGAAAATTCCTTCAAATTTTTAAAAATACCCTATAACATTTCAAATCATTGGAAATCTTTTAAAACCCCTTGAAACTTTTAAAAGCACTTGAAAATTTTTTTGAAGTTTTAAAAATACCCTAAGATCTTAAAAATCCCTTGGAATCTTTTAAAATAACCTAAAGTATTTTAAATCGTTTGAAATCTTTTGAAGTCCTTCGAAACTTTTTAAAGTTCTTGAAAATTCCTTGTAACTTTTTAAAATATCCTAAAATTTTTAAAATCCTTCGGAATCACTTGAAATTATTGCAGTCTCTGTTAAAAATGACTTGGAATCTTCTCAGATGCCCTAAAATATTGTAAATCCTTCGAAATCTTTTGGAATCCCTTGAAACTTTTTAAAGCTCTTGAAAATTATTTGGAATTTTTAAAAATTCCTAAAATCATTGAAATCCCTTTAAAGTATTGAAATCTATTAAAAATTTCTTGGAATATTTCAAAATACTTTAAAAGAATTCAAGAAAATTCAGAAATAGACCTGAATTCAATAGTCAACCCATGGGTTAGTTTATTGAATGAAAAGTGACTAAAGTCATCTTTTCATTTTAAAAAGTCACTATATTGACTTTATCTTAAAAAAGTGATTTGAGAAAAAAAGTGACTAAAGTGACTACGTAGCAATCCTGATTATTCTTGTCAGTTATGCATAATGCAAGTGCTTCTAAACAAAATTCCCTGAATTTTTCAATTTTTTTTTTAATCCTTGACTTTCCCTGACCTACGAAATTCCCTGACTTTTCCTTGATTTCCAGACTTTCCCTCACATGCGACCACCTTAGTTTCTCTCTATTCTATAACGCACATGAAGGTTACATTTTTTGCAACTTTGAATTTTCAAAATGAATATTCTAAATAAGAATAAAGTAATTTTATTTATTTATTTAATAAATATATGTACGTTCATAAAATGATGCAATTATATAATTTTTTGTGTACCTTATATAAATTTTGTGTGAAGTACAAAAGATATCATATAATGTTAGAATTGGCTTTACACTACACCCAAATACTTTTCTAGCGAAACTAGATTGCGAAGTGTCTAATAGAGTTCAGCGAACAATAAAACTGCAAGAAGCGAGAAAGTTGTGTAACTCTAGTTGCAACGTAGTTTCAAATTGAAAAGAGCTTTTTGGCCAAAATAATTAACTTGAAAGCTTTTTGAAATTAAATTATAATTTTGTTCTAGTATTCGAATAAAATATTTATTGTAGTTGCAGCATTTTGATTACAACAGTTGAACTAACAGTTGTTCTAACAATGATGTGGTATAACCATTTTGTCAATATTGTAAAAATATTATTACGTTCCCAAATATTTTTCTGTTCGTACTTTTAAAACAGATTAAGCTCCGGAATTTAAAAACGAATTAAGATTCAAATATCCTTATGAAAATAAAGATTACAAATTTTTTCAAATTTTTTATAAAATACGTATACTAATGTTTAGGATTTAATAAAATTATAATTTAGTCTCAAGTTTGACTTTCTGAAATTTGGATAAAATAAAATCTGGTAAAGTTATTATTGAAGGTATTTGAAAATTTTTGTATTTCCTTCCCTCAAAATTAAATATATTTGAAATTCGTTTAATCTTCTGAAATGGCTTGCTTTTGAATTTAAATGTAATGAAATTGAAATATTATGAGGAATATCGTAAAATTATTCTTTAACGAGCGTTCGAAAACGCTAAAAATGATTGTCCAAGCATCTCGTGAGATCCAAAGTTTTTCCCCCATAAATATTTTTAATAATAAAATTTTAAAAATGAAAAAAATGTTCCCATAATTAAATTATTTAAAAAAAAAAAATTGTCATAACTCAGACAAATATTATTCACACCATTTGAAATGTTGTATACACACAGCATACTCCTGTGATGTCTACAAAATGAAAAAAATAACTGACTATTGTTTAATAATAATTAATTACAAATTGAAACCGGACGGTAATCATATTTTTGTAGTTTCACGGACAAAAAGTGCCAATGGAAGTTCAAATTTGAAAAATCTTCGAATTAGGCATTTGTTCCTCACTTTTCAAGAAAGATTTTCAGAAATTTTTTGATTGATTCACTGAAAATTGACGAAATTAGGTATTTTATAAGAAAGCATTCGATGCCGCCAACGACGAGTACGCTGCCTGCTAGTGCTCAATGGCCTCAATGCTCACGGAGCTGTCGTTGGCGGCATAGAATTATTATTATTATACCATTAAGCCATTTCCCTTTCGGGGTAGGCGTGACTCGCTCGGTTGGAAAATAGTAGTGTTGGGAAGGAGGTATAGACTTTTTATATTGATCTAGAATTGCCGTTTTATTTATTTAAATAATACGTTCGTTCCGCAACACTGCTCCGACCCAGGTTACTGATCAATCTCTCTAGTGATCACCCCAAGTGAAGAGCTTCACAAGGTTGTTACGTGAGGTTCCCCACTCGGGCCCATTAGTATCCAAGGTCTTTTGTTTCAGGCGTCATTCACTCTACTCACATTCTTTTTATAAATTATTTGTCGCCACACTTTTCTGTCCTGGCATACTTCTCTGGCTTCCTTCACGTCCATGCATAGTTTCATGCAAGCTCTCTTGTTTCTATGGCTTCTTATGTCTTTTCAGAAATGCTTTCTCATAAAGTACCTAATTCCGTCAATTTCCAATCAATCGATCTAAAATCGAAATTACAAAAAAAAAAGACTACCGACGGGTCTCAATTTGCAATTAATTATTATTAAACAATAGTTATTTAAAATGTTTTTCTTCATTTTGTAAGCATCGCTAGAGTGTACTGCGTGTTTATACTAAATTTTCAACGATTTTAATAGTATTTGGCTGAGATATGACGGATTTTGCTCTGAAAAATAATTTAATTGGGAGACAATTTTTTTCACTTTTTAAATTTCACTATTCAAAATATTCATCGGGAAAAAACTTCAAAAAAAAAAAAATTTCGGCCTTGTTATTTTCCACGAGCCGATATTTTAACAAATTAAATTTTTTCAATACAAATAGATAGGAAGAAATGGTTAAAAATTACGAATATTCAGTACATTATTTAAATTTTGGTGAGCATTGCACATAATTGTCTTAATGTTTTGTTTATAACAAAGGGTCTAGGTATTTCTAGGTAATTTCGGTGAACCTATCCGTCCTTTCCACCTTCTTTCCGAAAATATTAGTTCTACGCTCACCGAATTTAAGTAAACCTTATTATAAATATTATTAATTTGGGAAATATTTAACATTTTAAATGTTCTGGCTATTTTAAAAAGCGTAATTTTCTACAGAGGCTTTCAACAGAGGTTGAACTTGATATAACAAAAGGCTGTTACTAGGCGTCCCGAAAAACTTGTGGAGTTGGAAAAGGGAATGGACTAGTTGTCCCGAATTTTCGGGACGACTAGCCAAGCTTATGAAAAATATTGGACTATTCATCCCGAATTTCGGGACGACGAGACACTTTGATAACAAAAAGTCGTAAAAATTAAGAAAAACATCATCTTTCAATTCTTTTGTATCCAGTACAAACTTTGACAAATTTTTTTTTACAAAAAATTTACCAATTTTGAAAATTTGTTTAATTGTTCAAAAAGTATTATTAGTATTATTTGAATTAGCTCAGTGAATGAATTCTTTTTCCCTGGAATGCTTACACTGTATTCTTTTCAAATGATATATCATTGAAATTTGTACCAAATGTTAACAATAATATTAGAGATTTTGTTATGATTAATGTAAAGGTATTCATATTTTTTCTTAATTCAGAAGTTGTCTTAATAAATTAATGAATGACTATAGAGAAAAAAATATCTGCTACAATTGTGCATTTGTGTAAACAATGCAAGGAAGCATTTTCTATCTACGACAAAAAAAGCATATGAGAAAATGAAATATACTTATAATAATATATTTATATAATATATATATATATATATATATTAATATATTTATATAATATAAATAAATGAAAATGATAAACACTCAATAAGGCGAAAAATTTTACAAAAAGGCCTATTGGAACCCTTGAAGAATTTTTATAAAATCCGGTACAAAATCTGAGTGATATTTCACAGAAAAAAATATCTGCACCCAATCTTTTTCTTCAAATTTGTCAAAAAATCATGGGTCTTTTTGAGATAAAAAATACAATTTTTAGGGTGTAATTTGAGCAAAAACAAATTCTTTTTTTTGAGCTCCCTACTGGTTTGTATATATAATGATCTCACCAAAAACATGTACGATTCCAAAAATTCCTCCGAGTAAAAAGTTATCTATACAATAAACATAGTTTGTTAAATCAAAGTTTATCAAATAATTGTTGTGAACCAGATTATTATTATTATTTAAACAAAAAGAGAGAAAATCTGGCCAAGTTTTCAATCTAAACAAATTAGAAAATTTAGATATCTTTTAGAACTATTTGGCAAACCTTGATTTCACAAACTATGCTGATTGTACTGATAATTTTTTACTGGGAGGAATTTTTTGCATCACAGATTTTTTCGTGAGATTTCACTTCTTTTTTAAATACAAAATTTTATTAAACAAAGTACTACGTGAAAATCAACAAGAATATCTAACACTTAGAATAATATAATGCATACAATTAGTCAATTTTTTCAATTATAAGTGGAGAATTTTGAAAAAGAATTATTAAATCAAAATTTCGCGAAACATAGTCCATTCATCTAATGGAATCATGTTGAAATTTTTGTACAAATCGGAAGCTCCAGGTTAAAAAAATATTGCTTCAAAATCGGATTTTTTTCAATTAAAAGGGCAAAATCTTGAAAAATAATTATTTACTCAAAATTTTGTGAGACATAATCCTAGATATTTATTTAACGGAGTTACTTTGAAAATTTTGTACGAATTGGTTCGATAGTGTAAGCTCGAGTTCGCCTGAATTATTCAAAAATCAATTTTTTCAATTAGAAGTGCAGAGAATTTTGAAAAAGAATTATTAAATCAAAATTTCGTGAGACATCGTCCAAGATATTTATCTAATGGTATCATATAAAAAATTTTGTACAAATCGGAAGCTACTGGTCTACAAAATATTGCCTAAAAAATAGAATTTTTCAATTAAAAGGGCAAAATTTCTAAAAATAATTAATGACACACAAATTCTGCGAGATATAATTTTAGATATTTATCTAACGGAGTTACGTTGGAATTTTGTACAAATCGATTCAAGAGTGTAATAAGCTCCAGGTCGACTGAACTGCTAAAAAGTCGAATTTGCGCATACAAAGTGTAATATCCCGAGAATAAATTGATGAATATACAAATAAATAGGTTAAATATTGTAGGCTACAGGCCGACTGAACTGCTAAAAATGGAATTTTGGGCATAGAAAATTAAATATTTCTAGAAATAATTACTGAATCCAAATTTTCTGAAAAAATGGCACTATCTTGTTATCCTGAAATTTTTACACAAATTGGCTTGATATTGTAGGCTGCAGAGGGGTGATTATGTAATTTTTTTGCGTTCACTTCCACTTCCACTTTTTTTAAATTCACTTCGGTTGCCTTTGTTTGACATTTTAGTTATCACATAAATTTAAAAAAAACCACGCGATTTTAGAAAAATGGAAATGAAAGTGAAAAAGTTACATAATTCACCCCTGGTCGACTGAACTGCTACAAACTCGAATATTGGACATAAAAAGTTAAATATTTCTAGAAATAATTACTGAATCTCAATTTTCTGATAAACTACTTGGGCTTCATCTAGACAATTTATCCTGAAATTTCTAGACGAATCGGCTGAATATTATTGGCTACAGGTCGATTGAACTGCTGAAAAATCGTATTTTGAACATAAAAAGCGAAATATTTCTAGAAATAATTAATTCATAAAAATTTCCTGTAAAATTGCACTAAAATTTCATGTAGTAAATTTAACCTAAAAATTGCAGACGAATCGGTTGAGTATCGTAGGTCAACTCAACTGCTAAAAACGATACATTTCTCATGTTTTCTTCACCTGCCGTATTCAGTTTCTAAGAAATGGACAATGCGTATGCATGCAGAAATTATTTTTGAGCCATTTTTTATTAATTCCAAAAGGTCTCATGCAAATCGATGAAGAATTGGCCGAGATATCCATAAAAAGTGCTAAGTGCATATCTGTATAGATAGTTCGAGAAAATATATTCGCGTTTTTTTTTCCTTGGCGGCGATTTACTACCGCAAATCTTGATAATGCTTTGTAAGTATGAATCATATCCTCTTCTCGCATTTCTCTGATCAAAGGGAGAAGTTTCTAGAAAGATTGACAAGAACGGTTTCATTGTCTGTGAATGAAAATACGAGCCTCTTAACAAAGAATGGGTACGATTAGGACTAGAAAGAGCTCCGTGATGGATATTATTTCCTTAAATTGTTGTCGCTGGTTGCACTTCACCTACTCTTTAGAGGTCAAAAGCAACGACTCATGGAATAATAGTCTTACTACGACGTCGAGATCGTATTGAGCGAATTATTTAAATTACCACCCACCATGAGGTCAGTCATGTATGTGCATTATCAGTGATATAAGAGGGCGTTCGTGACCGGCAGGAGCATTAAATCTGTTCATCACACTCCAGCGACATGATCGCCATCCTGATACCATTCTTCCTGGGTAAGTACTTACATTATTTCAATTTAAAAAAAAAATTATAATAATATTCAAAATCATATTCTATTCTATTCTATTCTATTCTATTCTATTCTATTCCATTCTATTCTATTCTATTTTATTCATATACACTACCGGTTAAAATTGTGTGTCCACTTACGAAAATTGCATAAAAACCCGGCTTATCTTAGAAAGTGACTAACTCTTCGAAAAAATTAAGCTAGGAAGTTTTTATAAACACGTTAGAAAGCTTATTGAATTTTGCGTCGACTAAGCCCTACTTAAAGCATTTCCGATGAATAGGGGCCGAGATAGCACTGTGAGAAAAACCGACCTATTTTCCGTTTTTGACCAATTTTCGAACGTTCTCTTTACCGGGAAACGATATTCCTACATAAATATATTCTACACAGAATATACTATACACAAAGTATATTAATTATATTTTTCCTAGGCAGAATATCTTCTACACAGAATATATCTTACAAATAATTAAAAAGTATAATATCTTCCCTACACAAAATACTTTCTACACATAATATACATATCCTACACAGAATTAAATAGCAATTAGTTTTCTCTAGATCGAAATATTCTCAAAACATTGTATACAAAAATGTTATGTACACTAATTTTCCTACACAAAGTAGATCTTATAAGATCTACTTTGTCTATAGATATATAAATGCTAGTGGACTTGGCATTATGCGTAAAAAATTTTGTTCCGAACATTTTCGTTGCAGCATCTAAAAAAATTTCTCATTCTTATGAACGATGCCCGAGTAAACGAGTTATGTAACTGTTCTTGAACAAGAAGGTGATAGATCGCTTCTAGAACTGCAAGGTGACAGTGTTCTAGTTCTAGTTTTGTGACAGAACATCTGTTACAATTACCGTCTATTACAAATATGTTCTAGAACAAATTATCAACAATTAGAAGCATTCGTCTGTAACAATTGTTACAGAATTGTTCCATAACAAATCAATCACAGCCGTCCTATAGAACATGTCTAACAACTTTGCTCTATAGAACTGTTATAGGATTGTTGCAGACCTCAGTTACTCACTAGTTACTAAACTGTCGCTAACCATAATAATACTTTATGTACCATATATTCCGTCTGGAATATTTTTGTCTAGGAACGGGGGCTACTCCATTTTACCAAAGAGAACATATATGAAAAAAAAATTCCTAAAAAATGTGTACATATATAATTTTTATGAATTTAGAACACTAAAATTTAAATTTTCATCGTAGAAGAAATAAGATTTTCAGGGATCCGACCAGTGAGACATTTTGCCAGCCAGGAACTATATCGAATTAAAAAAACAGGTAATTTTAATCGTCTGAATTTGTATCAATATTTACCCCCCCCCCCCCCCCACCTCCCCCAAATTACAAAATTTATATTTTCAACTGATTTTTAACTGGTCCGGACCACTGCAAAAATTTTCCAGCCAAGACGTAACACACTGGTTCGGCAACAGATTTTCGCGGAAAAATTAAGCTGTAGGTCGCAATTTTCAACCGATTTACATTTTTGTTTAAATTACTCAGTGTGAAATTCCTAACAAACGAAATTTTACCAATTTTCTGTTTTGTGCGTTCAAAAAATATTATATTAATAAAGAAATCGGAAAAAAAGGAAAAATCACACTCAAAAAAATGTCTGGTTAAATCAACCAGAATTCTGGTTAAATATGGCCTTACTATTTTTTCTGGTTAAAGTAATCAGAATTCTGATTATTTTAATCAGAATTTCTGGTTAATTTAAACGGAATTCTGATTAATTCAACTATAATTCTGGTTAGTCTAACTAGAAAGAATAGTAAGGGCATATTTAACCAGAATTCTTGTTGATTTAACCAGACATTTTTTTGAGTGCAAGGTATTATATTTTGAATGGATTAAAAATAATGAAAATGAACTTAGAATTGTTAAAAATTCATTAAAAATACTAATTCGATGTAAATAGGTGGTGCAATAATCAAAATGATTCTCATTAAGAATATTCAGAAACAAATGCGTAGATTTAATCCTTTTTTCAGCGTTAATTAGTTTTTTAAGATGAAAGTGTAGCGGGGTTTAAAGCTTAATGATATTTAATACGAAATCTCTATACAAATAATATTTATAATTTTTATAAACAAATTTCTTTGACAAACTTCAAGATGATAGATTCAGTGCTTTCACGATGATTCATTATAATAAATTTAAAATTTAAAGCTTTTTCGGGTTTCAATCGTGTGCAAGATTCGTAGTTGTGCACACGATTGTATCCCGAAAAAGCTTTAAATTTTAAATTTATTAAACTTCAAGATGATCTTTTTCCTCCAAAAAATAATATAACATTATTTACGATCGGAAAATTTCACAGGGATGATAGTTTGTACTTCCAGGTATTAATTGTTATTGTTGATAACAAGATTGATTAACAATAAGCATTAATATACATTCTCGTGAGAAGAAAATAATTTTTTGTCAAACACTTATTGGGATAAATATGCTTACATAAATGCCAATTACTTGAACATTGTGAAAATTATTCACAATTGTTATAAATAAATATGCATAAACAATATGTACTAAAATTCGTTTTGCACTCTGCGTTTTTGTATTCTGCCACGTTCACGTTCGTTGACTCTGGGTTCGGCTGAGAGCAAATTATATAGTTTAGAATAAAAATAAGTTACTACGAATTTTATTACCCATTGTTTATTCATATTTATTTATAACAATTGTGAATAATAATGGTTATTATTCATGTATTTTGTTTTAAATAATAAAATTATGATCTTCAGGTTTCTTAACGGAATTTGTTTATAAAAATTATAAATAATAATTTTCTACAAAGATTTCAGATTAAATATCATGCCTCACTTACGTTATCTAAATTAAAAAAAAAGAAATAGGTCATTGTAATCGTTTGAATTTGTATCAATTTTTAACCTTGAAACAAATGATTAAAATTCGTTTTTTAATCGATTTTTTACCAATCCGGACCAGTTAAACGTTTCGGCAGTCAGGACGTAGTCCAAATTAAAAAATAGGATTCAATGCATAGAGGTATAAGAAAGGGAAAAATATTTAACTTGTGAAATTAATTGTCATAAACAAATTGTATTAACAAATAATGAACATTAGGATTATTTGTTTTCAGAGTATGTTATTGCTCTAAAATTGCTTGCTTTTATCGTAAAGATATATACGTGTGCTTAAAAATGTATGTTATGTTGTTATTAATTAATTTGATAAACAAATGTACATTGCAGACATTTAAAGGCAGAATGAAATCGTTCTTTCTTTTGTTATTTTTAAAATTATATTGCCAAAAATGTTCCTTGATGAAATTTTGTTATTTATCACTATTTGTTCACAATAGAAACCAATTATATATAAAAATGCATGTTTCAGGCTTTTTCACGAAAAAAAAAATAGTTTTTTTTGGTTTTGTTGAAATTATATTGCCAATTGTGTTTTCTAATGAGATTTTGTTATTTATCACTGATTGTTCATTTTATAAACAAATTATATGAACAAATGTAAATTATAGACTTTTATGTTCTTTATTGTTTTTCATTCGTTCTTGATGAGGTTATTTGAAACAAACGAAAAATAAGTGATTCTTAAAAATGCAAGTATACCGTTATATACTTGTTCATATAAATTGTTTATAAATTTTATGAATTCTATTTTTCGACAAGAGTTGCATAAAAAAACATTGACAACATAATTTCAATAAGACTAAAAAGAAAGACAAATTTCTTTCTGCTGTCTGTAAATGCCTAGAATGTGCATTTCTTACATAATTTGTTTGAAAAATCAACAAATTATTATCAAAGTAAGAATTTCATGAGAAAGCATTATTTTCAATATAATTTCAACAAGAGCAGCAGAAGAAACGATAGTTTCTGCCTTTAAATGTCTGTAATTTACATTTGTTTATATAATTTGTTGATAAATTGAAAAGTTAGTGATAAATGGCAATAATTTTCCAGAAGCTTCATGGGCAATATACTAGCAGGACGATCAGGAGAAAAACAATTTTTTTCGCCTGAAACCGCCTAAAATCTGCATTTGTTTGTATAATTTGTTTATAAATTAAACAAATATTGATGCATGCTAAAATATTTTCAGAAAACGTCATTGGTAATATATTTCTAATAAGAATAAAGGGGGAAAATTCCCTTCTTCCTATAAATGTCTGCGATGAACATTTGTTTATATAATTTGTTTATAAGATTAATTATTGAGATCAAATCATACATTTTTATGACCACGTATCATCTTAAGGATAAAAGCAAGCAATTTTAGAGCAGAAATATACTCTGAATACGAATAATTCTTATTTCGATTATTTGTCAATACAATTTGTTTATAACAATTAACTTCGCCAGTTAATAATTTTTTCTTTTTTTTATACCTCTATGCTTTGAATTCAAATGACGGCAAGTATGAAAAAACATTTTTTTAGAAGATAGAAAATTAAATAAAAAAATTTGACATTTTTTTTGCTATATGCATTAACATCAAAATTAAATAGACAAGAAAATGGAAAATCGGCTTTTGCCAATCTCTGAAAAATTTAATCCTGAAATTTTAACCAAAAAAAAATCTAAAATCGGTGGAGAATTGCGTTCTCAAAGTTGTTTTGAAAATCGTTTTTTGATTTCACAGCATTGTGGATCGGTTAGAGAACGGGCTAAAAATATAATTTTGTCATGTATTTTCATGATACAAAATTGATAGGAATTCAGACGATAAAAATAAACTATTTTTTTTTATTTGGACTACATCTTGGCTAGCAAAACGTTTCACTGTCCCAGATCGGTTAGAAATCTGTTTTAAAAAAAAATTTATCATTTGTTTTATGGTTAAAAATTGACACGAATTCAGAGGATTAAAATTACCTACTTTTTTAAAAATCGAATTAAGATCTGGCTGGTAAAAGGTTTCACTGGTTTTAGAAAATCTTCGCAACTTGAATTTTCGAAAAGTTAGTCACTTTTTAAGACAAGCTTGTTTTTAATCCGATTTTCTTAAGTGGACGCACAATTTTAACCGGTAGTATAAATAATATCAGTTCGCTTTAAAAAAAAAAGATTTGTTTAAACTCTTGGAGAAATAAAATTTGTTAGCAAAAATATGGATTATTAATTAATTTAATTTTTTATAATCGGAGAATATCTATAGAGGATATGATGAAAATTGTTGATAGGAATATTGAATTTCATTGATTTAATTTTTTTTTTACTAAAAATGTATTCTGTGAGTGTCGAGGAATTTTTTTGGGCGAAAAAAAGAACATTTTAGGTATATGAAAAAGTTTCGAAGATATTCATTTTCAATTTAAACGTTTTCAATTCGAAAAGTGGGTAGGAAGTCTTTGAAGAACTAAATTAATTACCACTTTAGAAAATGCTAATGCTGTTATTAATTAGGTATTCCAAGAAAGAAATGTTTATTTTACTGGGTAAAAAATGGAAAATATAAAAAATGTCTTCTTTAATAACAGTTCAAAAATAGAAGATTAATTTGAAAAACTTGTAAAGTGAAGAGGTAATTAGTCTAAAATAAGCCGTTATTCATTAAAATCCAATAACTTTTGCAACTGAAAAAACTGCACTAAACTTTCATCTACAGTATAATTGTTGCGTACAAAAGAAGACTTTTTTCAATTTCTCTCTGGTAAAATAAATGTTCTTCTCTTAGAATATAGATTAACAGATCTACAAATTTTAAAGGTGATAATTAACCAAGTTTTTGAATAATTTTCGATTGAAATCATTGAAAATAAAACATTTTTACATATAACCACATTAAAATTGAATGATTTTTGGCTTAGGATGTTTCAAGCTGAAGATTTCCGGAATCTCTATTAAAATGTTTTAATTCCCAATTAAACAGTTTAAGATCAGCTCAAAAGCATAGAAAAACGTATTCAATACTTTTCTATTTCTTTACAATATTTCTTTTGTAAAATTTCTATGGTTTTTCAGGTAGCGAAAAATTTTATGTATACTTTGTCGGTACTGTATGCCTACAAATGAGATACATTTATTTAGGCATTGAAATAAGTTTCGAAGTGGATAGACTGCCGGTACCGGCAAAAAATTTCTCTGTGGTACCGGTCAAAAAACATATTTCCAGCATACCGAAGGGAGTGTCAGAGAGTGTCATATTTTGGCTTTTGATGCATGGAAGCGGGAAGGCAACCATTTGACTGGTCACAGAAATAATATTGATCAAACCCCTACCCCTTTCCAACATCTCGTGGGTAGCGAAAAGACACCCCTTTGACTGGTTACGGAAATAATGTTGGTCAAACCACTACCCCCTTCAAAGGTCTCGCGGGGGACGGGAAGGTACCTCTGTGACTGGTCACAGAAATAATTTTGATCAAATCCTTACCGCTTGCCAACGTCTCGTGGTGGGCGGGAAGACTCTTTGACTGGTCACAGAAATAGTGTTTTTGAAACCCCTACACCTTTCCATTGTCTTGTAGGGGCGGAAAGCTACCCTTGTAACTGGTTACAGAAATAATGTTGGTCAAACGCCTATCCCTTTCCAACGTCTTGTGGTGGGCGGGAAGGCTCTTCTTCGACTGGTCACAGAAATAGCGTTGTTTTAACCCCTACATCTTTCCATTGTCCTGTGGGAGCGGTAAGACACCCCTCTGACCGGTTACAGTAATAATGTTGGTCAAACCACTACCCCTTTCCAACGTCTCGTGGTGGGCGGGAAGCCACTTATTTGACTTGTCACAGAAATAGTGTTGTTCAAACCCCTACATATTTTCATTGTCTCGCGGGAGCGGTAAGGCACCCCTGTGACTGGTTACCGTAATAACGTTGGTCAAACCACGACCCCTTTCCAACATCTCGTGGTCGGCGGTAAGACACTTCTTTGACTGGTCACAGAAATAGTGTTGTTCAAACCCCTACATCTTCCCATCGTCTTGTAGGGGCGGAAAGCTACCCTTGTAACTGGTTACAGAAATAATGTTGGTCAAACCCCTATCCCTTTCCAAGGTCTCGTGGTGAGCGGAAAGACTCTTCTTTGACTGGTCACAGAAATAGTGTTGTTTAAACTCCTACCCCTTTCCAACTTCTTGTGGGGGAGGGGAAAATATCCCTGTGACTGGACAGAGAAATAATGTTGGTCAAACTCCTAACCCTTTCCGACGTCTCGTGGAAGGAGGGCGGAAATGCAGCTCTGTGACTATTCACAGATATAATGTTATGTACAATAATCATAATAGTAAAAATCATAATGTAATATTGTGATAAAAACTCAATGAAAGATATAATAAATATGTAATAATGAATAATAATGTTATGTCATAATGTACTGGGAGAGCATCCACTGCCAACAAGTTTTAATATTACTGAATTTTTTTCCAAATTTTCCCAATTACCTAATTTATAACCACCATAGCATGCATGAAGCTAAAAAATGCTTATTTTAAAATAGGTAATTAGTTCGTCTTTACTTCATTTATATGGCCCAACAACTAATAAAACTAGTAAAATTCAATTTTAAATCGTTTGTTTTCTTCATTATTTATGCTCGGTGTGTTTATTATTACAAAAATGAACGTAATTCTCCTGGAATATTCTCTTTGCGTGATATTCAAAAGACAAGCCTTGTTGAATTTTGGATCGTGGTTTTGCAATTTAAATGAAACAAATATTTTTCTATGCAATTTCACAGGGAAACTATACTAAAACCAACTGGCGAAAAGTTACGAAATCGTTTCATGCATATTAAAGTGCTCTTAATAGAAAATCAATCTGGTGTGCGGGTACTCATGTATCATTTGCATTCCTGGGATATCACAGTCTCAAATCAGTAGACAGTAGATATTAATTCTTATTTTTTACACGTACGCGATATATTCGTTTTTACATTTATTTGATCCAGAGTGACCCGGGTTTACAGAACAACTAGCAATATGAAAAATAATTCCTATTCCAAATCCTAAAAAGTGAGACCTATTATTCTACTTTTCCAAACACGTTTTTTCAAAATCAACCAAGCTGTTGACTTCTCGAATGATATTTGAATTTATGCCAAACAAAAATATTTATAAATGAATACAGCGGAGTTTAAAATTATTGATGTAAATGCTTCATGAATTTTAAAATATGAGGTCATATTTTAATTTAAAAAATGTTTTGTTCAGTTTCCTTATAGGAATTCATATCACTTTGCAGATGTGTGAAGTAAGTAGATAAAAAGTAATAACAAATTCTATAGCTATATTGAATTTGAATGTACTTTTTTTTTGCTTTTATGATATTTAATTCAGTTTGATTTATTGATAGGATCACATATTTGTTTAACTCAGATACTGAGAAAGGATTTGTAAGCAGATCTTTTACTCACAACGTTTAGGATTAATTTATTGTTCATGAAATAAAATGCTTTTTTTCTGTGAAAAACTTAATTTTAAAGAATCAACTTAGTAAACATTATTTGTAGATACACTTCTCATGTTAAGCGAAGAATTTAAAAAATCAGGATTTTATCTTTTACACGTAATTTCATTCAAAATGATTTGAAGATTTCAATTATTTTTTGAATATCTGAAAGTATTCATCAAATCTGAAAAATTGCTAATGATTTTAAATAAATTTTATATAATAAGGTATCAATCAATTCCAAAAGATTTATATAGGTATTAAATGATTTTTGAAGATTTAAAAAAATATCAAATGAATCTCCTGCATTAGTAAAGGATAGTTTAATAAATTCTGAAGAAATTTGTAGGTATTTTAAAGTTTTTGCACGAAGCCAATAAGAATTTCATAAATTTAACATTTTGAAGGTTTCAACAATTAGAAACCAAACTGACTTTTTTAAATTATTAAAATATCTTAGTTTTTCAAGGCTTTTTGAATTCCGAATTGCACATTATAATTCCACAATCACACAATTTTTGTTTCCTTTAAATTTTCTTCAGATCTACATATCCTTGGAGAAATTATAATTTCATTTTTCATTGTGGTCGTAGATTAGGGAAAACCTAGAAGTCAGGGAAAAGTCAAGAGAATTTCTGTAGTGTATAACTATCAAGGATAATGAATTTGACATTTTGAAATTTTAATTTGAAATTGCTTTATTCCGCTCTAAAAAAATATATGTTAAATATGTTACGAGATTAAGATTCTGGTCTTTGAATATTAATAGTCAGGGGAAACAAAAAATTCATCGGGGAAAATGAGGGAAGTTTTCCCTCAAGTTTTCCCCTGCATTTCTATTTTTATTTCTTTTTTTGCAGTTCTTTTCTTCTGACAATTATATTTTTAATTACAAATTTTAGTATTTGGATGAAAATTCAACAATTTTGTTGAACATTCATGCTTTTTGGTTGAAAATTCGACTGCTTTGTTGGGCATTCCTCTTTTTGGGTTGAAAATCCAACTATTTTTGTAGAAAATTAACTTTTAGTTGAAAATTCATATTTTATTTTTGAAAAAAAAGCTGAAATATTTCTTGGTTGAAAATGCAACTTTTGTTTTTGAAAATTCGTCGGTCATTCTTTTCTAAACTCAAATCATTTCTACTTGACTATTGTAGTTGAAAATTTATTTCTCTCGTTGAAAGATTAACTATTTTGTTGAGAATTCGTTTTTTTGGGATTAAAATTAATTCCTTTAACTGAAAATGTAACTTTCTATTTTAGGTTGAAAATATATCTTTTTAGTTGAATATTCGTCTTTTTTGTTGGAAAATTCATAATTTTATTGGAAAATTCATCTCTTCGATTAAAAATTTGACTATTTTGTCGAAAATTCATTTTTTTACATCAACTTTTAAACTGAAAATTCAAGTCTTTCATTTATGGTTAAATATTTATCTCTTTAGTTGAAAATTCAACTATTTGTTTGAAAATTCATGTATTTTGTTGAAAAATTATTCTTTTTGGTAGAAACTTCGTCTTTTTGGTTTTAAAATTCTTCTCTTCTTTTCGTTGAGTAGCTGAAAATTCACTTATTTGGACAAAAATTCAACTATTTTGTTGAAAATTCATTTTTTTGTTATTGAAAAATGAACTGTATACTACATTTCTTATTGAGAATTAATCTTTTTGTTGTAATAGTAATAGTTTAGTTGAAAATTCAGTTATTTTTTCTGAAGTTTAATCTTTTTTTTTTTGTTGAAAATTCGACTATTTGATTAAAAATTCATCTTTGTACGTAGTTTGTTGAAACTGAAAGTATTTTATTGAAAAGTAATCTTTTTTGGTTGAAAATTTGACCATTTGGTTGAAAATTCATCTTTGAAGTTTGAAAATTCAAACATTTGGTTAAAACTTTGATTATTTTTTTTTTGAAATTTAATTATTTTGTTGAAAATTGAACTATTTTGTTAAAAAGCCATATATTTTGGTTAAAAACTCAACTGTTTTGATGGAAATTCATCCGTTTGGATTAGAAATTAATATTTTATCGTAGAAAAGCATTTTTTGTTTATAATAAATAAATAAATTCGAAATTTTTTAATTTGAATGTGCAATTGCTTTATTCTGTTTATAAAAGATTCTATATTAAAAATGTCATAAGATTAAAATGCTGAAGTTTCAATATTAATGGTCAGGCAAAAGTCAAGGAAAAGTCACGGAATTTTAAAAAGTAAGTTTTGTGGCCACCCTGCATTGTAAAAGTGCTCAAAAATAATTAACTCGTACTATGAATTGTATATTATTTTGGATTTAAATTTTTGAATGGTAGCCCTTAAAGATTGTTAATTTGTCCTTTTGAGTCCCTGTACTTTTGAATTCAAAGGCTGTCTAACTTTGAAGCTTTCGAATTTGAAGACTCTTAATTATAATTTAAAGGCCTTAAAGTTTGGAAGCTTTTAAATTTCTAGGTTTCAGATTTATTTAAATTTTGAATCTCATTCTCATTCTCATTCTCATTCTCATTCTCATTCTCATTCTCA
>CAKNYM010052880.1:119063-135945 GCA_932195095.1 Andricus curvator
ATTCTCATTCTCATTCTCATTCTCATTCTCATTCTCATTCTCATTCTTATTCTTATCTTAGGATCTCAACATTTTGTCGCGTTTAAGCTTTGTGGCCTCAATTGTCAGATTCTGTATTTATGTAAAAAATATCAATAAACTTTTGATATAACAGAAACTTAACATAAATAGATTGCAGGTATATGTAAATAAGAAAAAATGACGATTTTTTTTAGTCGCACAAATACCAGTTGATGAAAATGCCTGGAGGTTTGGGCCAGAATACACGTTTCAAGTAAATGCAAATTTGACTGCCAACTCTGAAAATGAGGTGGGGCTAACATCCAATACGACAGCTTTTCTTCGATGCAGACCTAAAGACACAAATGCACTGAGTTGCCATCTCGAAAATCCAGAATGTTTTAAAGGTACCTATGATAAGACTCAAGGAATCAATTCTACAGAAATTAGGAGGCACCCGTTAAGTCTAGATCAATTCGAAATCAAGTTTAACAGTACAGGTGTGAATAGTCTCGTGGTTTCAAAAAACATATCAATTTTGAATTTGAATATCATCAAGTCCTTTGTGAATCTACTAAGCATTGGGGCCAATTTGAGCGAGAAACAGAATCAGGCAGAATTTGAAGTTAAGGAAAATTCAACCATTGGGGAGTGTAAGGTCAATTTCAAGATAACTTATAAACCAAAAGAACAAAGTGCACGTAATGATGGTCCATTTGTCTTGGACATTCTACCACTGCCTGATAAGGTTTCCAAAGGCAGTGTCGAAATTGAGAAGACTCGAAACCTAAAGGACTGTACGAACTTCGTTAATTATTTGTGGGGCAATTTCGGAGACAAGGCAAATTCCACCGAGGTTGGCATTGACACGCAACTCGTAAGTATATGTTATTTTAGACCTTCTTATTTCTGGGAGTCCTATTTCATTTTATTCCAAAACTGTTCTTAAGATTTCCAAAAAATGTTTGTTTTATCGCTGGTAAATCAAGAAATGCATAGATTAAAATATTTCCATTTACTGCTTCCTTCCAGAGGGAGGTTTGTACTGATCTGAATTTTCAAATCTACTTTTTTGACATATTTCGATATAATTCGACCCCAGTAGTTCGAAATACAATTTTCTTAAAATTTTCGTCCATCTGTGTGTATAACTTTTTTCTGTGCACCATTTCTCGAAAACTATAAGAGCTATGATCATGAAATTTTAAAGAATTGTAGTCCCGATTGATTTTTGAATTTCCGAAAATTTTTGAAATTTTCGAATTTCTTCCAAAAAGCTTTGGCTACCTGAAATTTCCGGTAGTAGTATACCATTAAGCCATTTCCCTTTCGGGGTAGGCGTGACACTACCCGATTCGGGTAGTGTTTCTAGGTTGATAACTTGTAGTAAATAACTACAAGTGTGGGCTCACCACACCGGTAATTTAGAAATTTTCCATAAATTACCGGAAATTTAGCAATTTTCTATGAATTTCTGGAAATTTTTGGAATCTTTCCAAAAAGCTTTGGATACCTGAAATTTCCGACGATTTAGCAACTTTTCATAAATTTCCGGAAATTTTGGAAATTTAGCAATTTTCCATTTTCCGGAAATTTTTGGATTTTTTCCAAGAACCTTTGGATACCTTGAATTTCTAGAAATTTTCGGTAATATACAAATTCACCAAAAATTCCCGGAAATTTTTGATAATTTTACCATAAATTTCCAAAAATTACCACAAGTTTCCGAAAAATTTACTCTTATTGTTTCTCAAATCGAAAATTTCCTGCATTTGTTACAAAAAATATCGTGTGCAACAGGTGCTGAAAATAGACAGTTGCAACTCTTGTGAAGTTTACAGTACTTGCCATCGGCTCATCTTCGGGTCGTTTCCGGCTTGTCTTCGGCTCGTTTACAGCTCGCTTCCAACTCGCCTACAACTCCCTCTTCGACTCGGCTCTGGCTCGTACAGCAAAGTTCACACTCGTGTGGAACTGCGTACTTTCCGCACTTGTAGCACAATATACTATATTATGATTGAGAAGATTCACTGAGACTCATTTAATTACTTTTGCTACAAATAACAAATTTAAGTTTAAGGCTAGCAGAAATCAACTGTTTCCTCGACAAATGGGTCCCCCTCTGTAATTGGTTCCGTCACCCTATTTGTCAAATTCTGGGTGATAATAATTTTAATTCAGTTCCAAAATTTCATGTGAAAAAAGATCTTCTGGAATTAAAAGATCCTCAGGTACGCGATCAGAATAAAAAATATTAATAAACTAGCCAAAATAGCGTACTTATTACACGTTTCTTACTTTGTTTACCTAATTGTCAAATTAAAATATATGCTTCAATTTAATGTACTATAAAATATAATTAATAATTATAATAATTTGAAATTAATATTAAAAATATAGCTTCATCGGATTCCTTACAAATTTCATTTTATTTTTATTTTAATCGGCTTACACTAATTTATAACTTTTATTTAAACAGCATTCAAAAACTAGGAAGAATTAGAAGCAAAGAAAAAAAATAATTAGTCAATGTGGGATTTTATATCTCAATACGATGTTCTTAAAAGATATTATTTAATTTAGAGACTTACTGATGTCTTCAATTTCAAAAATGATCTATTTTGAAGATGTTTACAATTGAAAATTCGCCAACTTGTTTAGTTTTGAATTTTTATAGTTTGAAATTATAAAAAAAAAATTAAATAGGTATATCTTGAAGGCTTGCACTGGAAGATCCTTCCATCAATTTAAACAACTCTTTACTTTTAAAGATGCATTAATAAAAATTCTTAAATTATGATGTTTTTGAAGATCAAAAGTCAAGTTTTCAATTCTATATCTTCCAAATTGAAAACATTTTGAACATAAAGCATCAAAATTACAGAATAAAAAAATTTTTAAAATGCATAATTTTAAATTGTAAAATCTTAAAAATTAAAATCCCTTCAATTTTTAAGATTTACAATTGAAAGTTCTACAACTTTGTAAAGTTAAAATGGAAAACATCAATTTAAAGTATATATAAATGAAAATTCTTAAATTTGGATGTTTTCGAAGGTCACAGGTCAAGTTTTTTATTCTAAATATTCCAAACTGAAGAAATTTCAAAAGTATATCATCAAAATTATACAAAATTCTAACTGCAAATTCTGAAAATAAAAAATTCTTCAATTTTGAAGGATTCACAATTAAAAATTCTGCAATTTTAACGATTTTCAATTTAAAATTCTTTAATTTTAAAGATTCACAATTGAAAACTCTTTAATTTTAAAGATGCATGAATCCAAAATGTTGATGATTTTAGAAATCAAGGGTTAAGTTTTCAATTCGAAACCTTTCAAATTGAAGAAATTTCGAATATGAATCATCAAAATTCCAGAATTTTTGATTGTATAACTTACAAATTGCATATGTTTTTATTGTTAATTATCAAAATAAAAAATTATTTGATTTTAAAGATTTACAATTTAAAGTTCTATAATTTTGAAAAGTTACAATTGAAAACTCTTTAACTGTAAAGATGTACCTTAAATTTTGATGATTTTTCATGATCATAAGTAATGTTTTCAATTCTAAATCTTCCAAATTAAAGAAATTTTGAGTGTGAATCTTCAAAATTACAGAATTTTTAATTGCAAAATTTAAACTTTGCATAATTTTTTATTGTAAATTTTAAAAATTAAAAACTCTGACCGAATCCATTTCAAATTAGGTAGATTCTACATTTGAAGACAAAGAATCTTTTAGAGATAAAATAGGTTGTTTTTTACAGAAAATTAGGCGATATGAATTTTTCCCATTTGAGAAACAAAATTCTACAAATTTATGCGTATTTGAATTTTGTACTTTGTTTTTAAAAAATCCACACTTTTTCTTGAAACCTCTATGATAACTTTGAGGAAAATTATAAAAATTACTGAATTTTAATTGTAAAACTTAGAAGCATAATTGGAGACTCTCCAATTGTAAAGATTTATAATTCAAAGTTCTACAATTTTGAACAGTTCAATTTTGAAAATTTACAATGGAGAATTCTTCAATTTTAACGATTTGCATTTTTAAATTCTTGAATTATTGAATATTCGAACTTGAAGACTCTTTAATATCACAGGCACACGAAAAAAATGTCTCGTCCACCAAACGAGACCAACATGTCTATTACGTTTTTGAGGTCAGAAACGAAATTCGATCTGATCGAGTCAAACCAATCCCGGAATCGGATCCAGCGACCGAGATCCAGTGGACAAGACTTTTTTTCTGAATTTTACAGATTTGCAATTGCAAATTCTTCAATTGTGAACTCAGTAAAGATGGCAGCACTGATTTATTTTTTTGAAATTCTGATAATTTTTTACATATGTAACACATGTTTCCGTATATAAAAAAGGAACTTTGCAGGAACTTCAAGTTACTTGAATCATTGACTGGAAATGTAACAAGTTAGTAACGCTGTTTTAGTTGATTCACTTAGGGATCGTTCACATATTACGTAACATTTAAAAGGGGGAGGGGGTTCGTGTTTCGTTACGGTTTGTTACGTTTTTTTTTGGGGGGGGCGTATTTTGACCCGATAATGTAACATTTTTAATTGCATGTCCTATTTAAAAAAGCGATGCTACTAAAAATCTCGACAATATCGAGCACATTGTGGTCGAAAACATGAAAATTTAAGTTGTAAATAATTGTTTAGTATTAGGAAATAATTCTGTTCTTAACATTTTGCTACCATACTATAATTTGTAAACTTTTTTACATTTTCAAAGAGATAAGAAAAATGAAATTATGGGCAAAAAGTTATTTCGAAGAATTCGAAAAAAAATTTAGAAGCTTTTTAATAATTTTGAAAGATTTGAGGAGATTAATTTTTGTCAGATTTCTGGGAACAATTCAAATGGTTTAGGTTTTATTTTAAAAGAATAATTTTAAGTTTTGAAGATTTCAAAATGTGTGGAAAAATAATATGGAAGACTTGAGGACAATTTTTATTTTTTAGGATTTAAACAATTTTTAGGTAAACTGAATTTGGCAGGGTGTCAAGAGAATGAAAAAAATGTTCTTAAGATTCATGGGAAAATTTCAAATGATTTTAAAGCAAAATTTTGCAATTTTGCCATATTAGATCATTTTAGAAACAATCTGAGTAAGTTTAAGAGATATTTAGAAGTTTTGAAACGATTCAAAAAGAATTAAAACTTTTAAAGACATTAAAAAAATTTGGTAAGGTTTCAAGAAAATGAAAAAAAAATCATTAGGTTTTTAAGAAAAATTAAAATGATTTTTTATTTTGAAAAATTAATTTAAGGAGAATATTTAAAAAGATTTCAAAACATTTCAAAAGATTTCCAAAATTGTCAAAGAAGAATCTGAAAAATTTTGAGACAATTTTTTTAATTTTGCAGAATTTAAAAGAAATTCAGAAAAAATTTGAATTATTTTAAAAGATTAGAAGGTTTAGCAATTCTGATTTTTGAAAAATTAAAAAATTGCTCCAAAAATTCTGAAAAAAAATCCAGGTGAATTCTTTGTTTGATTTTAACAACTTTTTATGCTAGAAAATTTTTTCTAGCATAAAAAGTTGTTAAAATCAAAAAAAAAATTCACCTGAATTTTTTTAGAATTTTTGGAGCAATTTTTTAATTTTTCAAAAATTGACAAATTGCAAAATCAAAAAAAATAATTTAAAACATCCTGAAAAAATTCTCACGTATTCTTTGAGTGATTCTAAGAACTTTTTCTTCTTTCGCACTTTCTCGAAAAGATCATACTTTTTGAGAAAAAAATTAATGAATGTCTTCGCAAAAATTTTGTCATTAACGAGCCATTTTGAACACACTAAGATAAAAAATTGATCTCGGAACCATGTATTCTGAAACCTTAGGCATTTATTCCACCGTTTATTGAGGTTCCAAGTAGATTGCACACTGGGAACCATTCAGAAAACTCGATTTTATATTTAACAAATTAGAAAAAATCGTGTTTTTTTTTTGTTTAAACAATATTTTGCCATAGTTAACAACATTTTATCACATTTTCATACCCACCATCGGAAAGAAGAGATCTTAATCTTCAAAAATATGTGTCTCTCAATTTTTTATACCTTGAATTGCATGAGTTATAATTGCCGAAAGAGTGGTGTACCCAAAGGGGCATTCTCGGCGTTAACGGGTTAAATAACTGTCGAACAGAATAAATTTGATATTTTTCCATTTGAATTTGAAATTGTTTTATTCCATTTATAAAAAATTCTGGGTTAAAAATGTTACAAGTCTAAGATTTTGGTCTTTGAATACAATGGTCAGGGAAGATGAAAAGTTGATAAGGGAAATTCAGGGAATTATTAAAATGAAGTTTTGCGGTAACCCTGATATAATACCCCTGTTAGTAATTTATGTGCCTAGTATTTATATTTCATTTTTTGCAGCTGCTTCCTCCTGAGGATTATGTTTTCAGCTATAAATTTTATTATTTGCTAGAAAGTTCAACAGATTTTTAAAAGTCATCCTTTTTGGTTTAAAATTCAACTTTTTTGTTGTAAATTCGTCTTTTTATGTTAAAAATTCAAATATTTTCGTAGAAAATTTACTTTTTGATTAAAATTCATATTTTGATGTTGAAAAGTCAACTGAAATCTTTTTGGGTTGAAAATTGATGTATCTTCGTAGAAAATTTACTTCTTATTTAAAACTTATATTTTGATGTTGAAGAGTCAACTGAAGTCTTTTTTGGTTGAAAATTTAACTAGTTTTTGAAAATTTGCATTATTAATTTAGAAGTTTATCTATTTTAGTAGAAATTCCATCTTTTTTGGATAAAAATGCAACTGAAAATTTTTTTTATTCATATTTTGGTGTTGAAATGTCTTCTGAAATCTTTTTTTGATGTAAATTTAACTATTTTGTTTGAAATTTTTGGTTGAACTACTTTGTTAAAAAATCATTTTTTTCAAATATTCATATTTTTAGTTGAAAGTTCATCTCTTTGGTTGAAATTTTAACTATTTTGTTGAAAACTGATATTTTTTAATTGAAAATTCAGCTGCGTGGATAAAAGTTGAACTACTTTGTTGAAAATTTGTTTTTTTCTTTAATGAAGGTTTGTCTCTTTGGTTGAAAATTTAACAATTTTGTTGAAAATTATTTTTTTTGCTGAAAATTCCTATTTTGTTGTTGAAAATTCATATTTTCTTGTTGAAAATTCAATTTTTGTACAGAAAATTCGTCTTTTGGCTTGAATGTTCAACAATTTAGGTGAAATTTTTTTTCTTTCATGACTAAAAAGAACTTCATTTGTTTTAGATTCGTCTTTTTGGTTTTAAAATTATTTTTTTTTTATGAAATTTAATCTTTTTTGGTTGAGTTATCAACTATCACACTTTTTCGTTGAGAATTTATATTTTTATGTTGAAAATTCAATTACTTTGTTGGAAATTTCATTATTTTGTTGAAAATTCAATTATTTTGTTTAAAATAAATAAATTTGAAAATTTTAAATTTGTATCTGAAGTATTGTTTTATTTCGTTTATAAAAAATCCTATGGTAAAAATATTACAAGATTAAAATGATGGTATTTGAACGTTAATTGTCAGGGAAATTTCACCCCGCAAAGCATGTATTTATTATCTTGAATACAAAAAATTTCCAATAGTTGAAAAAAATAGTTTGAAAACCATAAACTACTTACAGTAAGAGGGGGATGGGGGTAGAAATAGTGGATCCCCTTACTGGTTCACCCAGTCAAGGTCCAAAAATCAATGGTTTACCAGTGATAATTCAATATATTGATTCAACTAGTGACAATTTCACTTATTCAGTTTAGTAGAGAGATAAAAAATGATATATCTTGATTTAACATGATGGTGAAACAGAATTTTATAAGATTTTAAACTGACGTATACTAATAAACTGTCAAACTGTAGAGAAAAAAATCAAAAGACAAAAAAGCACACGATAAGTGAGTAAAGCACAGGTACTTGAATGTGGAGAAAAGTATACTAACTACTCATGTGTTTTTTTTTTTATTTTAGGACTCAGTCATTGTCCGGATGAACATAACTGACAGGAGTTTCTACGCATATACCCACACTGAGGCCACCAAAGGTTTGGATTCTAATAAACGAAAGTTCAAAGTTGTCGAAAATATAAGCCTCACCTTAAAAGCCATTGAAGCTGCTAAGGATAAGTTACCAGTAATTCCCAATCCTGGAACGACGCCAATTCTCACAAAAATTAATGTCCAAGACGCCAAAGCATAACATTAAACAATAAAGTCTGACAAAAATCATATCATAAACTACAAATATGTAAGATTCGAAAAAGTCTCTTTTGTAAACTTACACGACTCTAGCCATAATTTTATAATAAATATTATAATAATCATAAAATATTTAGTAAAAAAACACTAACATCTTTTTTAGATTTATTTCTCTATTCTGTACGCATGCGAGATAAGAAATGTACCTAGGTATGTCCTAAATGTGAATAAATCAATCAAAAGATCACATGCTGTTATTCAAATCTAAGACTTCATCAACAGACCAATTTCAAACATATCCAACCTTCTAAGTGGAGAATTTCATCTCATTCATTCATGCGATAGGAGCCTCAAAATTGCGAGATATTATTGCTACCAAGCTAGTCTGAAGATTGGAAAAATTTTCTGCCACACGGGCAAAAATAGGTATTAAAAAGTATATATTAAAAATTTGAATATCAAATCATAATATATAGAAAAATATTCAAGCCCTTAAATTTTCTAATTCAGCAAATATTTAAAAACGAAATTTTCTCCCTTTAAGCTCAATAAAAATGTTATAAATAAAAAATCTTCCTCTTCCAATTCAGAAAATAGTTGAAAGTCACCATTCCTCCCTACGAACTCAATAAAACTGTTAAAAATACAAACTTTTGACCTTAACGAAAATGTTAAAAGTACAGGATTTGTCCACCTTTAACCCACTCAAAATGTTTTAAAAAAATTTACTCTCTCAATTCAGAAAAAGCAAAAGTGTTAAAAGTAAAAACATGCCCTTTCCAACTCGGAAAATAATTAGAACCAAAATTTTCGCACTTGAAGATCAATAAAAATGTTTTAAATAAAAAATGACCCTCTTCCAATTCAGAAAATAGTTAAAAGTCAAAATTTCTTTCCTTCAAACTAAAAAAAAAATGTTCAAAATAAAAAATATCCCTGCTTCAATTCAGCTGAATGTGAAAAACGTTCTAAATTACATCATTTTAAATTGAAAGCATTCAAAATAGAACTTTTAAAAATCTAGCAATCCAAAATATTATCGATTAACAATTATTTGAAAAATTATTCAAATATTGGGGCTTTTTGTTTTAAAACGCTAGTTCAATTTTAAAGAATTGCAAACCAGTGAATTTTGAAAGCTTCAATTTTAAATCAACTTATTTTGAACAATTCATTTAAAATTGTCTATTCTAAGAAAATACTAAAGACATGATACAAAAAACTAAAGGCATGTGCCAGGCTTTTATACGTGACAAATTCTTTTAAAGCAAATTTTTCTTAAACGAACTTACTCATTAACTAATAATTCGAATAAATTTTGCATAGCAGGCGGGCGTAAAGGAAAGAAAGACGAGCGCCTATCTGGTGTGGAAAATTCAGTTCTGCAATTATAAAATGTTCAATTTTGAACGGTTTAAATTTTTGAGTATTGTCTAATCATGAGTCTATGAGTTTGAAATTATTTAAAACCTGAAAATAATTTATAAAGCTTCATTCCAAAATTTACATATGTTTAACTATTATGACTTTCGATTTGTAACAGTATAATTTTGATCGACTGAAATTTCTAACGCTTAAATTTGAAAATTGTTTATTTTTTAAAAGATTTAGAATATTTTATTCTTAAAGTTTTCAAACGTAATTTCAAATCAATCTTATTAAAAATTGCGTAATTTCATATGATATTTACTTAGTTTTATTTGAAGTGATTACAAAGGATTTCTACTAAATATTTGTTAACTTTTCTGTCAAGAAAAACGGTAATTTCCCGGTTTCTCGCGGTAAAAAAATTGACTATTATTTTGATTAGGTATAACATTCTATGACTCTCGTTATATTTCAGTTAAAAATCTTGGATTTTTTCGTTTAATATCTTGGATATTGCTAGGGAAAAATCTTCTTTCTAATATCTACGGTTGGTCTGCTTCAGTACCCAGAGTGTCTACAATCCTACCTGGAAATCCTGGAATTGTCAGGGAATTTTCATACACCTCGAAAAATCTGGAAATGTCAGAGAATTTTTTCGAGAGCATGCTTCATTTTTTTTTTAAATTTGCATATAAAATTGAATAACAGCGATTCTTCATTTGTAAAAGTAGCTTCATATAACCAGATATTACTGTAATTAACTATTTTGTTGAAAATTTGTTCTTTTTTGTGTGAAATTAATTGTTTTAACTGAAAATTTAATCATACCAGTTGAATGTTAAAAATTCATCTCTTTCGGTAAACATTAATTTTTCTAACTAATAATCAACCTATTCAATTTTTGGTTTAAAAATTATCTTTTTCAGCTAAAAATTCTGTGTTTTGATTGAAAAGTCAATTAATTATTCTAGTTAAAGATTTATCATTTTAGTTGGACATTCATCACTTTGTTTGAAAATGTAAGTATTTTTTTTTAATTATTCTTTTTTCAACCGAAAATGTAACAATTTCAATTGAATATTCCATAAATTTAGTTAGAAATTCATCTCTTTGTTTGAAAATTAATTTTTTTAACTGAAAATTTAACTTTTCAATTGTTGGTTGGAAATCAATCTTTTTTAGTTGAAAATTCATGTATTTTTTCGACAGTTTGTCTTTTTTGTTTTATTTAGTTAATCTTCTTGGTTGAAAACTCATCTTTTTGATTGAAAATTCAACTACTCCAGTTAAAGATTCATCATTTTAGTTGAAAATTTGTCTTTTTTTGTTAAAAATACAACTATTCCGGTTCAAGACTCATCATTTTAGTTTAAAATTCATCAATTTAGTTGAAAATTAATTTTTTTAACTGAAAATTTAAACATTCCATTTGATGTTGAAAACTGATATTTTTTAGTTTAAAATTCAACTATTTCGTTAAAAATTCATTTTTTTCGTGGACAATTCATGCATTTTCTTGAAAAATCTTCTGTTTTGGTAAAAAATTAATCTTCTTATTTGAAAAGGAATCTTCTTGTTTTGAAAATTCATCCTTTTGTTTTCAGTTCATCTATTCCATTTGAAGATTCATCATTTTAGTTGGAAATTCATCAGTTTGGTTGAAAATTAATTTTTTTAACTGACAATGTAACTATTCCATTTTTGGTTGAAAACTGATTTTTTTTTAGTTCAAAATTAAACTATTTTTTAAAATTGATATTTTTCGTTGAAAACTGAACTATCTTGTTGAGGGTTCATGTATTTTCTTGAAAAATCGTCTTTTTTGGTCAAAAATTAATCTTTATGGTTGAACATTCAACTATTTGGTTAAAAATTCTATCTATTCTATCTAATATCTATCTTGTTAAAAATGAAATATTTTTACTTGAAAACTTGGGAATTCGAAGCGATTTAAATTGAATTTAATACATTTTTCTAATTAATATTTTTGTTTGTAAATTCATTAATACAAAACAAATCATTAAAAAAAATTAATTGCAAAATAATGAAATTACAAAAAAAAAGAATGAAAAAATAGCAATATTGTGAAATAACCTAATTTAAGGTAGTTGTGATAAAAATCAGATCTATGAAAAAACAGTTTTCCTATGATTTTAAGAATCAAAATAATATTACTGTCGATGTAATATCAAATAAAAAATATTATTTTTAAAAACATTTTAAACCTTCAAAAAAATATTTATTTGAACAATGTTTTTTGCAATTGAATTTTTTATCGTTTGTTACCAATTTTTTAAAATTTGTTGCATTTTAATAATGGAGGTCTCTTCTTTTCGGGAAAAACATTCTCTATTACCTACTATTTCCAATCTTGAAAGTAAGTTTTTCTATGGCTGAAAGCGTTAAAACAATTCTTTATTGTTTGAAGATTCGAAGATATTTTACTTTTTTCTAAACTAGAAACAGTAGAGTTGTAGAAAAAAAGGCATGCATGATTGATTAAAATTCAACCATTGCTTTAAAATTGGTAAGAAATTGGTTAGACGACTGAAAAATCCCGAAAAATAAAATTCCCCACCCTGTAAAATTCCCGAAGAAGGAAATATTCGAAATAGAAAATTACATTAATTTTACCTAAATATGCACCAGATTTTTAAGTATAAGAAGATAAAATTCAAATTTGCTTGAATTGTTATTCAAATTTATGGACTTTAGAAACAAATTCAAGAAATAATTATGGTTTTAACTAATATATACCTATATAAGAATATAGTTTAATATAATTTTGCAAAGCTTTCTAAATTAAACATATCAATTGAATCCATAGAAAATCGCTAAGATATTACCCGGTAATATCTAGATATTCTATCTTAATATCTATATTTCTCCGCGCAAGAAGAATAAAGAGAAAATTTCTTTGGGTGAACTTAATTTTATTTTCAAGTTTACACTACATGAAATTAGAATCAGCAGAATGTTTCGTCGTTCTCCTTAAATCAATAGTACTGCACTATTAATTTAAATACAATGTACCTCACGATAAAATCGATAAGAAAAAAAAATTGTTATACCTTCAGAGTACACACCTCATTTTTAATATTTCCATTCTCGCGAGCCAAATTTGGTGTCATCGGTAGCTTATTACAATTTACATAATTGCTTGTATTACCGCCGATGAAATTACCTTGATTACACAAAACTGTTCTCGATTACTACGATATTCATGATTGCACTTTATGCCGATTCGCGTACCATAAATACGAATTCTATTTACATTCAATCATCATTTTTGCATCTCAAATCGTCATACTGTTTCCAATATAATTAAATCGACACAAATCATATTTATACAAGGAAAAAAGAATATTACCAAACATACATTATTGTTTGTAATATTAAAAATTACAAAGAGCTTTCGTAGAAGATAATTTTATAAAAGAACGATACTTTTAAATATCGCTCAGATAATGACAATTGCTTGGCAAATACACTAAAAATAAATGTGGAATTGCATGACGGTGGAATATATCTTATCAACATGGCTTTACAAAAAGACCTTGTCTCTACAAAACTTCATACTGTTACACTCAAGAAACTTTTCTGCTTTTCACACCATAAATATTTTCAGACTCGGTTTATAAATTTCGGAAATCGAGTCTCTAGTATTGGCCCATCAGTAAAACTACAAAATTCCCCTATTTGTCTTAACCGGGCCTGATAACATTTTTCCAATTGGGAAAGTATATCCAGATTATATAGAAATAATTTGTACTTTTTATAAAATCTTGACGTATTTTTTCCTGCGGAATATTTCCACTGCCGTAAGCAAAATCACAAATGACATAAGTACATACGTTCCAAGCTATGCAATTAAAATACACTCAACTCCCGATATATGAACGGTTTCAGGCATGGCTTACAGTGGCCTTGATCCTAAACCGGGGGTCCTTATATCGGGAGTTGAGCGTATTTGATTATTCTCATTCACTCACTCGATTCTCAATACAGTCCAGCTTTCGACAATGGCACGATTAATGATTATTATTGTGCGTCTATCCAAATTAGATTCGGCCATCTTATCATTGCATCTATTCTTACATAATTAATTATATAAATACATGCTAAGAAATAAAAATTCTATCCAAAAACTGTCCATTTTCGGAACCTTACACATAATATGTACGTAAATCGATAATTGCAGAATCGATTCTCAAGGCTCTTGTTGTATAAATAGGTTGTACTCGCTTTAAAACATCCCATATAAAAAGTCGATCGACTCTTGTAAAAAGGAGTTGTATCGAATTCAAAAAAAGGGAATGTAAATTGTCTTTTCGGTTTGCAAAATTTTACTAGCTACTTGAATTAGTAGTTTAGTATTATAAATGTGTAATTTAAGACTGTGTATAAAGTTCTACCTTACATTAGGCGAAAAATGTCGATCGTCTCGGAGAAGACGTTATTACAATTATTAGAAATTGTACAATTCTTGCACATTTACGAGATAGAATTCTCCGAGACAAAATAATTTCGGAATTACGTCCATCATACGTATAAAATCGATTCATATATAAATTTTGTATATATATTGAGAAAAAAATGTAATTATACTATCCAAATTAAAATTTTTAAAACTTGATTTACCAACAAGTTTGGAGAAACAAGTACAAGTTTTCTGCCAACTTGGGCTCGCGGCAAGTATATGCAATGCTTGACACCTTATGGTACAAGTAACTTTGAATTAGGATTTTAAATCACAAAAATGTGATTGTGATTTTTAGGCCCGGATTTATATCACATCTTAATAATTAAGCGCTTCTTAGAAGACTTATAACATAAAGTTCAACTTGAAAAATCTAATTTGGAATTTGATTTTCTGACTTGTACTTATTTTTTCAACTTCTAATTATTTAAAATAAAGAAAAGTTGTATAATACCTGCTGAAAAAAGTACAGAAAATTGTAGAATTTCGTAGACTCCATCGAGAGAAAGTAAAGCCGGAGATTTCTATGAAATTCTATTCCTACAGAAATCTTATGCTTTTCTATCAACAGCATCTCATTGGAACTATATCAAATCTGAACGGCACCAAACTTGTATCAAATCCTATGTTCCATAATCTTGGATATTTCTACCAAGTTCTATCTTTTAAGAAATCGTATACTTTTCTATCAATAGTTTCTCATTAAAGTTTTATCACAAAATCTCGGAATCTTACAAAATTTCGGAAATTTATATCGAATTCTATCCACCATCTTATACTTTTCCATCAATAGATTCTCATTAAATCTCTATGGGATCCTATTCACGCGGAACTTATATAAAATCCTATCTTCGGAAATTTCAGAAATTTCTATCAAATTCTATCTATTGAGAAATCTTATACTTTTTTATGAACAGATTCTCATTAAACCTCCATAAAAACATGTCCACGCAGAAATTATATCCAATCCTATCTTCTAAAATTTTGGAAATTTCTGTCCAATTCTATCCATCGAGAAATCTGATATTTTTCAATAAATTCTCATTAAAATTTTGTATCCAGCTCTATCCGTCAAAAAACCTTATACTTTTTTATCAACAGCTTCTCATTGAAATTCTATCGGATCTTATCCATTTCAGACTTGTATTAAATCCTACGTATTAGAATCTCATAAATTTCTTTCAAATCGTATCCATCGAGAAATCTTATACTTTCCTATCGAAATTTTCTCATTGCATAAGATTTAAATAAATTTAATATCTTTGGAGAAAAGTATAAGGTTTCTCCAGGAGTAGAATTTGATATAAATTTTCCAGGTTCTGGAAAATATGTTTGGTGAGGATAAAATTTGATAGAGCTTCAACAAACAGTGTCGATAGAAAAAGTATAAGATTTTACAACGGATAGAATTTAACAGAAATTTTCGAGATTTAGAGACATTGGATGCAACTCTGGCGGGGGATAAGATTTTATAGAGTTTCAATGAGAAAATATTTATAGAAAAGTATAAGATTTGTTCTACGGATAGAGTTAGAAAAAAACTTCCAAAATTCTGAAGCATAAGATTTGATACATGTCTTCTGTGTTTAATATTTGATAGAGTATCAATGCGCAAATGTTGATAGAAAAGTATAAGATTTCCCGACATATTTTGACAGATTTGATTTTATTTCTATAAAAGAAACGGATTAAAAGAATTTTTGTTATATCAAAATCCTATCAAACTTTTTCAGCAGGGATAGAAAATTGTGCATAACTGCAAATAAGTGTAAGCCTTCTAAATGAGCCTTGGAGAGCCTCCCTTGAATTTTGAAATCGGCTAGCCTAATCTAAATATTTACAAGGATTGCGTCGTCAACAACGTTGGCTGCCACCGCTGGACGGTAGGTCGGTGAGCATAATATGATTGTATACACAAGTGCAGATAGCGAAGGAAAAAAGAATAATTGAAGAAGACGTAGGAGCAAAAGAGGAGAACAAATGGCGTTTCACTGTTGACCATTGTTGACGTTGTTCTGTTTTGAATCCATATTGGGGATGTAGTCCATCGCCATTAGACAGGCGAAGACTGTCATCACCATCTTCTGCTTTACCTCGGTGATGTCTTCAGGCAATGCATAGACTCGTGCCCCACATTTTCGCGCCAAGGATATCGCGTATTTTGCATTGTCCAAGTTTTCCTGTAAAAAAGTCAAGATTCGATTAGTTATTCCAAAATTCATCTTCTTTCGAAAGAAAACGAATGGGAAATGACGAACAAAAAGTTGGAATTGAATAATTAATTCGGCACGATTGACGCGGATACCTAATGTGCGGATGCCTAATGAAATCCCTATTATAATAATAATATTTATAATATATATATATAATAATATATAATATATAATATAATATAATATATAATATTTACTTAATAATAATAATTACGTAAGGATGATTTTTTTAGACCTCCTTCCTCCTTATTGTAAGGATTCGTAAGATTTTTATGACCCCCCCCCCCTACGTAAGATTTTATATTTTTACTCAATATATAAAACTTATATCAATCATTTTCACCATAAATGAGATTTCCAAAGTCTATCAGTGATTTCATGAGATCTCGGGAATTTCAAAATTTTTCCAGGGATTTCCCAAGATTTTAAAGGACTTCATGGAGTTTGATCAGATTCCCAGATATGTGATTGGATTTTAAAGGATTTGAAGAGATATCAAAGGATTTCGAAAGATTCTGAAGGATTTTGAGGGATTCTAAGGAATTAAGAACAATTTTCACGGATTTTAAG
>CAKNYM010052880.1:151173-222406 GCA_932195095.1 Andricus curvator
TAAGACGGTCTGACAGGGTGTTGGCCTTGGCCCTCTCAGACGGACTCAATTGAAAAATTTTCAAAGTGTTGTCGAAACGGTCTGGCTTGGCCCCATTCAGACGATCTGGATTGGAAATATCTAAGTGCTATCGTGACGGTCTGGTGTGATCCTCAGCAGACGGACATGATTGGGAAAACTTCGAAGTAAAGTGTGCAGGATCGTTTTCTGTTGACGTCATTGACAACGTATCTAGGTTTGTATACACATTGTTTTTCGGTAATTGTCGATCAATATAATATATAGTTATCAGATAAGGTAAATTGATTTTTTGTCAAATTGCAACCGAACCTACAAAATACCACAGAGGCAGATATATATCTATGTCTTTACATCGTACTGAATTTATTTCTAGCAAGATTTTCAACAAGTTTTGAGATGGACAATGATGAGTTGCGAAAACGACGGGCTTTTGGGTCTCTTCTTAACTTCTAAAACTCTTAAATATATTTCACACTGACTCTAACTTTTCCGAATATTTTATAAAATTATGTAAAATAACAAAATTGTCTTTAAAATTTTCTAGATTCTTTTTCGACACATCTGATATATTCAAAAATGTTATTGAATTCTTGTTATGAGTCTTAGAAGAATTACGTTCATATATCTTTAAAAATAAACCGCCAGGGCGCGACGCGCCGCCTCTCTCGCAATAGAAATAACGCGTCGAGTGTTTAAGACAGCAGTCGACGCGAACCCTTTTTTTTTTTTTTTTTTTAGCAAAGCATACTTACCTAGCGCAGAGGAAGGAAGAATTGGGAAGGGTACCGGCTGCTGCGATCAAAGAAGGGGATTATGTTTCGTCAATATAGTATGATTATAGACTATTTCTGTAATTCTTATACTTTTTTACCTTCACGTTTTTCTATGGTCTGATCTAGACCATCGCATGGTTAGGGCGTTACACTTCTGGCCAGCGGCGCTATCAGACCGTCTGTCCAGCGGCTGAACAGACACAAGATGGTCTGTCCAGCGTCTGATTAGCTGGTCTAGTCTGGACGAGCTGATCAGCGGCTGGTAGCGCCGTCTAATCTAGACCATCTCATGGTTAGGGCGTTACACTTCTGGCCAGCGGCGCTATCAGACCGTCTGTCCAGCGGCTGAACAGACACAAGATGGTCTGTCCAGCGCCCGGCCAGCGCCACGAAATTTTTCCACACGGGAATTGCCAAAGAATTTTGTAGGATTTCCAAAGATTTCAAGGTATTGCAAAGAATCTTATACGATTAAGGGGATTTTATATTTTATATTTGAAGCTATTTTAACGGATTTCAAAGAATTTCAAGAGATTTCAAAAATTTTAAAGGATTTCGAAGGATTTCAAAAAATGTTGTAGGAATTCCAAATTTTTTAAGCTCGATTTTAAGGGATTTCTAGATAAATTTGAAAAATAAAGAAATGAAATAAAATTTAAAGTATGTCAAGAAACTTCACCTCCAAGGACTTGAAAGATTTCTAGGGATTTGAGCGGATTTTTTTAGAGAACTTTAATGAATAAGATTAACTTAATTTATACTGAAGGGATTTCAAATGATTTCTACTTATTTTAATGTATTTTTACAATTTTCAAAGATTTCAATAGATTTTAAGGGATTTCAACAAACTTCTAGAGAACCTTAGGGAGTAAAATAAATTTTATTTTAAGGGACTTTTAAAGGATTTTGAAGATATTAAGTTATTTTAAAAGATTTAAAAGAATTTCAGAAGATTTTAAAGCTTTCAAGGGATGTCAAAGAATTTGATAGTATTTCCAAATATTTCAAGGGATTTAAAAAAATTTCACAAGATTTAAAGGAATTTTTAGGGGATAAAAATATGAAGGGGATTTTTAGGGAACGTTTTTTTAAATTTTATTTTCAAGGGATTTTGAATGATTTCTACAGATTTCTCACTATTTCATCTGGATTCAATAGTTTTTGTTTGATTCAAACAACAAAATTAGTTAGCACTTGGTTTGATTTAAACCAAACTTATACCTGTATATAACAAATTTTGTTCGATTTAAACCAATTTTATTTGATTCAAAGAAAATTTCTTTATATCAAACAAATTCTTTGTTAAACTCAAACATATTGTTTCTTTTATTAGGGTCAAAAAAATGTTTGTTTATTTTAAACATATTTATTGTTCAATTTAATTAAATTTTTATTGAAACAAATAAAACTTATATTTATTCAAATGAAGTTTGTTTAATTCAAATAAATTTGGTTTAAATCAAATAAACTACATTCCAAAAAATTTGTATGTTTAAATCAAACAAAAGTTTTCCTCAGCGTACTAAAAAATATATGAAATGATTCTAAATATCCATAAGCGAAAAAAAATTTGCCATGGAGGACAAAATGCGAAAAAGAAAAAATCGCTACCGGGAATTATATTAATTATTAATTATTAATTATTATTAATTATTATCTGTAACATAAATAATTTTGAACACGAAAGCGATTTTCAAGATATCAAGGGAATTCACAGATTTTTCCTGTGTAAATTTTATTTGTGCAGGATTTCTATTTTTTGTGTACTTTCAAATGAGATTATGAGTGGTCTAAAAGAAATCATTCATTTGTAGTTTGTCTCATTTTTACATTCAACTCCTTCAATATTTTTGTATTATTTTCATTCCAATGCTGATTATCTTATAATCTTTTTCTTTATAATGATTTTAAATAATGAATTTCCTATAATCGCGAAAAAATTATAAGAAAATCAACATAGGCCTATATAGATTTTCCTGCAATATTTTGTCTAAGGTCAGATTGAAATTTTGCATAAATGTCGCCTTCCTTCCTTTCGTCGATTTAAATTTGTTGCATTACTTAATTTATTTTACAGAGTTTTTTAAATGCTACATATATTATTATTATTATTATTATTATTATTATTATTGAAAATTATTTGACAATCTCAGGCCTGAATCTAACACAGATTTCATGTTTGAAAGACCAACTCAGATGAATCTGAAATACGGACTCTTGTACCGTACGAAACATGTAATGACGTAATGTAACCGCATTACATCGCCGTGAATCTCACTCAATGCAGCTGCAACCGTTTTTGCGGTAATAAGGTCTCAATGTTGTTGTTGATTTAGAGTTTTTTTTGTACGTCAATTCTACGTGAAAGCAAAATTTTATGCGTTTTTTATATAACAATCCATTTTTTATGTGTAAATGAAAAAGTGAAACGTACTTAGGTGTAAAAATATCACTGAGATTTCGCGAGTCACTGTACAATTCAAGTAGTGTTAAGATATATCTGAATTGTCTCACAGAAACGTGGGAAGTTAAACCGTGGGATGTTCGACCATAAAAGGCCGAAAAAAGAAAACAGATATTTTTAGTCCAAGCATTCAGCTGCTAATTTGAATCTTATTTGAAAATCAAATTATGTTATTGTATTTCGACCTCAAAATTACTTTTATAATAACAACTAAAATTTGTTCATCAAGTTTCAAGTCTGCCAGTTGTAACTTTTTTCATTTTTGTATTTTTTTAGAAGTTACTTTCAGTGCCTTTTTATAAATTTTAAAATAATTTTATTACTCTTTAAAACTTATTCCACACTTTTGACAATTTTTTACATTTGAGGAGTAAGCAAACAAAATATGATAATAAATCTACTCGATATAATTCCTCAATAATAAGACAAATTATGTACGTATCTCGAAAGGCTAAAGATACACTGAGAAAAATGGATTATACCGTTTATGATCTTGGATTTTGAAATTGAGGACAGTAATCTATATAAGCTATACAATCTAGATATTAAGTTTTATAATCCATGATTTTAAATATTAACATCCAGATTGTACGGCTTAGTATCTATAGATTGCTGTTCCAAATTTTTAAATCCAAAATCATAAATCGTATGATCCATTTTTCTCAATGTATATAAAAAATCCCAATAGTATCATATAGGAAACCATATAACTGTGCATCCAATATTATCGAATTATTGACCCTATTAGCTAGGATTTATTTATAAACAAATTTTGATTTATTTATTTTAAAGGTCACACAATATTTAAAGCGTGACTTTAATGGCATAGATTTTTTTTGTGAACCAAGGATCAATAATCATATTCCTCGAAAATTTCAAATTTAAGCCCTTGAATTAATAATTTTAGACAAAGCGCAACAAACTATTCATACAATATATCCAATTGAATTTTAGGAATTTTACAATGTATAAATAATAATTAAACTGGGCATTCAGGCCCAGAACTAATCACTGCATAAAATCCCAAAATCTTCAACTTCGACCGTGACTCACAAAAACACTCATAAATCCTAAAATAAAATCGAAAAAAACTGGTCCCTTTTCGTTTAGACGTACATAAATTATTTTACAATAAACACTTTATAAATCAGAATATTTAAAATTATTAGAAATTGAAATTTAAAAGTTGTGAATTGAATCTTTCAAGATTCTACTCAGATTCTACACTGCAAATATCGTGAGCGTTCCATATCGAATAATTTTAAATTTAAATATTCCAAATTTTACAATTTCAAATCGATTTCAAATAGTTGAACAATTTCAATTGCAAAATTAAAAAATTTTAGATTTTAATTTTCTAAATTATCTGGTTTCAAATTTAAATCGTTCAAAAATGAATAATTTTAAAATAGGGACCTGCTAGTAATCGAAAGGTTTCTGAATGAAAAATGTTCAAAATTGTAGATTTCTTCGACTTGCTTAGTCATCACAGACTGTCACCTATTCACCTTTTTTGACGTAGTTTCAATTTTGTCACCTTTTCACCTATTTTGGAAATTTGACACCTTTTACAGCTAATTTGAAAATTTTTCACTTTTTTACCTTTTTTCAATTGACAAATTAAATTGTAATTACAATTATAATTTTTAAAACCTTGTGAGACCGTACCATTTTAAATCCAAGACGGCACGAATTTTACCTACTTAATAAAAAAATTGACAAAGTTATGAATATTTAAATTTGATAAAACAGATTACGCCTACTGTCAAAAAAAGTTGTCGATCTTTAGAATGAGGCATTATTTAAACTACATAATACAGGAATTTAATGTTTCCGCCTTGCAACTTATAGAACTTTTAGTTTTCTTTTTAAATCCGGTGGAAAATTGAAAAAAAAAAACTTCAAAATTAACAAAATGGTAAAGATTTTTCTGAAAATTTTGAAAGACAATTTATTTAAAAATCCTGCCAGTTTACTATTTTCAAGTTGTACTTTAGGGTTCTAAAAATAAGTCTCTTGCCACTATTTTCTATCGCATTATGTTCAAAATTTTTACTAAAATATAAACAAAAGCGGTTAAAATAGTAATTTTTTAAAATAATAAATCCAAGCTGTCGTAAAACAAACTTTTACATAAATGTTTTCCCTGAATGTCTATTTTTTATGATAATTAAAAACACATCTTTAACTTATACTCAATTTGTCTTAAATTGTTTCTTCCATTATTATTTCACAAAAATATCATATCAACCATAGAATCACATCATGCAATCATATTATTTTGAAAAAAAATACAATTTTAACCTGTATTATTCTCAATTGAGTACAACATTTGACAAATAAGCGAGACGGAGAAAAGCGTCGACAGATTTTTGTTAGGTCTTTTAGAGTGAATAATTTGGTTTTCTTTTACGGTTTTAATATCTTGTGTCATTTTCACAATGAATGTGGATTTTCATGTTTTAGAGAAGAAAGATGAATACAGAAAATTAATAGAATCAATAAGAAGAAAAAGTTAAATAACTGCATTCGTTTAAAAAATAATACAACACTCTAAAGAAAATTATCAACAAATAAAAATATGTTAATAAGCATTAATTTTCTTGTTCATTTTAATTACAGATTTTTTTTGTCACCTATTTATCACCTATTTTTGAAAAAATAGACCTTTTCATCATTTTTAAGAAGAATTATAGGTACTGTTGTGATCAAAGTTTTGATTGCTCCTTGAATTTGTTTTCAATCCCTCAATTTTATTTATTAACTAATGATTTTATAGGACCGATGCAAAAATCGCAGATAATGTTATATATACTTTTTTTTTTCTTATACTGTGACTCAATTTACTGAATTTAATGCATTAAGCCAGAAAATTGATTGGGTCAGTGAAATTTTTCTCAGTGTATTGAATATATTTATACGAAGTGCAAGATGAATAAAAATATTTAAATTTCTGTTTACTGAACCGGGAACCGGAAATTAAACATACTGCGCAATTTTCTCCATGCGGGGTTCATTTTACGAGTGGATTATTGACCCGAAGACTAATGGTACCTCAGGTTTCATGACTCAGAGGGCGGAAACATCTTTTTACTGAAGAAGGTTGAACTTATTATTGAGTTGAATTATCCTTTCCAAGCTTCATCGTCTCAAGTGTCCAATTTCTACAAGGGTTGAAACCGTAGTATTAAATTTCCATTATTTACGCTATATTTTCAAAATTAGTTTTTAAAAGATATAAAGTAATCATCTTTGACACGAAGTAACATGAAGTCGTTCCGTTTTCATTAAAATGCCTAATAATTGATTTTCAAATTATTACTTTTGCACTTTAGATAAAAATGCTGAATTTTAAAAAGCGTGTTGTACAATTTAGAAATTATTTATTTTTAACGACGAAACAGTAATCCATTTTTTAAGAAATAGATGTGAAAGTGGACCATCTCGAAGTGACACTGACCAAAAATTGGAACAGGCTAGGCTGCGGATTGCGATAGAAAATAAAAACTTACTCGCGAGATGTTGAGTTTCTGAATGAGAGTAAAACAGTTTTGATCGAAAAAAGTGAACCAATTGCGAATAAATCGTCCAGGAATTTTAAGGTTGCAATTTCACAGGTTTCGAAAATCGGTTTTCGGTAGCGATTGAAAATCGAATTTTCAATTTTTCACAAAAATAAAAACTTGCTCCCGAGATACGGCGAAGCTAAATGAGAATAATAAATGTTTGATACAAACAAATCATTCTGTTCCGAGAAAAATTTTTACATTTTTTTTTATTACTGTGTTAAAAAATGAGAATTAAAAACAAATCTTTTTATGACAACGTGTATTTCATTTTTTAAGAATTTGTTATGCAATAAACCGATTTTTCAAAAAATTTCAGTTCTCTAATTCTGTACTGCCACCCTACATTTAAAAATACTTCAATCTCAAACGAAGCTTGCAATTGTTTAATTTTTAACGGTTCATTTCAGCTTGCATTCATTATTTTTAAAGCTTCCAATCAAAAGTCATATAATTTTCAATGTTTATGGAATGATTAAACTTTGAAGATATACAATATTTAAAATTCTTCAATTTTCACTGGTGAAAATGACAGTGAATGTTTTTTTTTTGTACAGAAATCTCATTTTTCAATAATTAAATCTATCCAATCACTTTGAATGTCATTTGATAATGCATGATATGAAACCTCTTAATAATTTGTATTGTCTTTAAAACTTCTATAAATTCAATATAAAATTATAGCTTTGAATGCGCATTTTTTAAATAGTTTAATTTTTGAAGCCTTGAAACTGAAGTTGTTTAGCTTCAAAACTTTAAATTCACAAATATTTGTTTTGAAGTATCTTAATTTTTAAATGCTTAATCAGGAACGCTACTAATTATTATTTGATGTGTACTTTGTTATGCTAGTTTTATTTACCAGTTTTGAAGATTTACAATGTTTAAATTTCACTATGTAAAAACAAGCATTCGGTAGGTTTTGTGCGGACATATTAAAATTCTGTTATATACCATCCTTAAGGATTTATGACTCTTCTAATATAAATTTGAAAAATACAGTCCTTAAAATTATAAAAAATGGAAAACCCCTTTAAATCTTGGAAATCCTTCCAGAGGAAAAAGTTATATATAGTGGGAAATGTACATAATTTTAATTTATTTTACACAAAAAATGTATGAAACAAATGAAAATTATACATAATATTTCCTACTATGTATCACTTTTCCACGCCTGGGCTATATGAAAATTCCTTGAATCTTATAAAATTCCATTCAATATCCCTTGAAATATTATAAAATCACTTTAGAGCTTTAAAATCCGTTGAAATCCAATAAAATCCCTTGAAAAATCAGTGAAATTTCACGAAATCTGATATTTCCTGAACTCCTGGAAAATTTATTGAAAACCCTTGAAAGCTTTCAAAATCCCTTCAAATCATTGAAATCCTCGGCAATCGGCAATAAAATCATTTGAAATGTTTTAAAACACCTTGCGATTTTTTTAAGCATTTAAAAATTGCTGGGTATCTTTAAAAATACTCTAAAATCTTTCAAAACCATTGAAATGCCTTCAGATTCTTAAATTATATTGCAAATCTTTGAAATTCTTTGAAATCCCTCAATTCTTGAGAATAAGTTCTTTGAAATCCATTAAAATATTATAAAATCCCGTGAAATTACATGAAATCTGATGATATTAGTTGAAATCACTTGAATTTGAAGTCCTATGCAATCCTATGAAATCCTTTGAGATCCTGAGAAATTTATTAAAATACCTTATTGAGAGGCTTTAAAATCCCTTAGAATTACTGATATCCTCAAAAATCTTATAAAATCCTATAAAAATCCTTTGAAATCTTTAACATTCTCTCAAGTACCTTGAAATCATTAAAAATGCCCTAAAACCTTTAAAATCATATTAAATATTTCAAAATCCTTATGAAGTTCAGAAAATTATTTGCAATCCTTTAAATCCTTTGAAATCTGTTGAAAACCGTTTAAATCGCTGGAAATTTTTCAAACATTTTAATCTCTTTCAAAAAATTGGGTAGAACGGCTTTTAGTCTGCAATACTTTGATCGGGTCGGTCGGTGAATCCCAGTCCGCTTCTGAACTCTAATTTATACGAATAAAATTTATTCGTGAAAATAATAATAATATGTCCATTTTTTTAACCTGAAGATATTTAAAAGAAAGAACCTAAGCTTTTTTCAAACAAGAAAGAAGAATCCTAACTTCGAAAAAAGTCTGATAACATTATTTGATGGATTAATGAATGAAAAATTATTTTATTTTAATAATTGTAAAATCTTTACATTTAGAAGAGTTCTAATCCTTACATTTGGCAGTTAGGAATTCCGTATTTAAATTGAAAATTTTTTCAGATATGAAAGTTTTAATTTTTTAATTTTCATGACGTAGAAAATTTATTGGTAACCGGGAAATGTCAAATTTGTTTTTGTTTTTAGAGGCCACTCTGAAAAATTTATACTAAATAAAAAAATATAAAAAAATGATAAGGATAATTAGTTACAAAATTATATTCTACAAAGCTTTTTTTCACATGATGGTAAATATACCTAATTGAACAGAAGTTCGTTTATTCAGCGGCATCATGATTATATAGTCAATCGCAAAAAGAAGAACCGGAAACTCTAATGCCTCAGTGGAAAAGTGTCGGAGAAGGATGAAGCGAATGAAAGAATTCCCAAGACAGTTTCCTCAATAAATTTGGTCTGAAACCGGATTTGAGAATGACATTTCTCAAAAATATGTTTGCCTCATAAATTATTAGCATCTTAAATTAATTAATTAATTTTTAACCAAGTTTTTAAAATGAAAATATTGACAAAAAATTTAAATTGTTCCCAAAATTTGTATTAGACTTTTCTTTCCAGATATATATAGAAGTAAAATATCTTCCATTGACAGGGACTGCAATATAGAGGAAGTGGGTGTTGATATGCTGGTGCATTGAAAATAGCGCCACAATAAAAAAGATATTTCACTTTCTATCAGATCACTCACTTGTTCCTGCCTTTTGTGATAGCAGGACACATGTGGGTGAAGCGATTCACTTGTTTATCGTCCATATTCTTGTATAATAAATTAAGTTAAGTGAAAGTTGGAGAACAATGTTTCGGGCTTGAATTCAGCAATAAAATTGAAGGAAATTCAGTAAATCGGAAGCAACAAGTAAACCGAATTTTTACAAGAAAAAGTGATCTTTGTGAAAGAAATTGTCCAATTATTTCCAACTTTCTATATAATCAAAATCAGCTTCCTTGATGGAAAACTTTTTTACAAGAAAGTACAAAGTTTCTACAACCTCATTTTTTGTTAAAACTTGTAAAAGAAAGTACAAAATTTAACAACAAAAATATAATTAAATACAAATAGCTACTTTTTTCTTGTAGGAAAGTAAAAAAATAGCAATAAAGTATTAATTTTTACATTTCGAAAATTCGTATAACTTTTTATTAATAATTTATTTTTTCGTGAAAATCTACAAGGCCAGAAAACTAAAAGTATTTAACATTTTTTAAATTGGGACATTTCACGTCATAAAACAATTTTCATTTGACGTCAATTATTGTGGAAAATTACAAATCTTCACAACACAATACATGATCCCACAAAAGTTGAAATATTGAAAAACTGTACTAAGAATGATGTAAATTCTTGAAGTTTATTAAAGAAATATACAAATTTAAAGAAATATACAAATTGAAAAAAATATTACATGTTTACCAAGCACTTTCGCTATTGTAATAAATCATAGATAAAACAGAACTTATAAAAAACCAAAGCATTTGTACAGGGACCTATAAATAAATACAATAAGTTACAACAAAAATTACAGGAAAGTACAACTATTTATATTGTTGTATTTTGCTGCAGTTTTAATTCCCTTCAAGTATTTACAAAAAAGTAAAATTAATATGTGCAAATGATTGTTGTTATTAAAAAAAGCTTCTATGTTTAAACTTTAAAGGAATATGGTAGAATATTAAAAGAGAATAATCGTATTTAAACAACTAAAAACTTAAGTTCGGAGCTACTTTAAATATATATTTATATTGTTGTTTAATAACGATTCTGCTAGGTCAAAAAAGAACAACTTTTTGGCTGCAAATGTATGTAAATTCCTATAGATTCTTGTAGTTTTACTTTTTTGTTGTAAATTCTTGTGGGAAATTGAAACTACAACAAAATACAAGAATATAAAAAAGTACAAAATTCGTCGGAATAATAGACAGAAGCTGTACTTTCCTGTAATTTTTGTTGTAATGTATTGCATTTATTTGTAGGTTCGTATAAAAATGGTTTTATCTTTTTATAATTTTTTGTAAAAAACTTTCCACTAGGGTTGGTAATAAAAATATCCGCACAAACATTGAGAACCTTTTCCACTCTTCTTGTATTTTTAATAATCGGCTTTATTTTCAATAAGCTCTTTCGATTCTGTTTTTAAGCCGTATTGACTTTGTATTATTTTAAAAACGATTAATGCGGGTTACCGTTTCACCAGCTTAAATTACATGTTGATTGAAAACCCACAATAACTGGATTGAATTAGGATACCTGATACTTATCTAAAACGGGAAGTGGGGTTTTCAATCTGAAACGTGAGTAACCAATCTAAAAAATACAGCAAGTTCATCATTCTTTTTTAAAACTAATTATGTTAATTAATTATTTATCATTTTTTTTAAAAGCAATGAAATATTATTTATATCTGAGAATCAAATAAAAACAGTTTTCAAACCGGTTCATTTGAATTTCAAAAAACTATAAATTTTTGCATGAGCGTCATGGTCGATTAATAAAAGCGTAATATTCAGGAATGTATACTTACACTCCCACGTGCTTTCAATCAAGGAGCTAAGTGTAAGAGTCGAACGAATCGAAAGGAATCACACGTTAAAGTGCAGAAGTCTGATTCATCGGCTTAAATTGTTTGCCGGCCAAACATGGTTGATGAAGAAGGATGTTAAAAAAAAAGAGAAAATTCTTGTGTCTTGTTTTCACTTACGTGACCAGATTCGCGAAACAAAAGACTGTGACATGCCCTTGGCCAGATTATGCAGGTGAACGTGATCCACAGGTTCTGAATAAGACTGTCAATCATTTTCTGTTTCGTTTTTGGTAAGGATTTATTCTCCTAATATAAAAAATTAGATATAATCATGAGAAAAAATGTATATAAACTTTTTTTATTTATAGTGAGATTTTAGTTAATTATATATTTGTTAAATTACCGTAAGGCTTCCAAGCATAACTGCTAATTTTTTATTTTAGCCAAAGCAACATTTTTTTATTTAATAACAAATGAAATTTTTTGTTATCTTATAACTTTTCAAGTGTGCCACTGCTCTGAAGATTTTCAAATTCAATTAAATAATAGGCTCATATCAGTACAATACCTATACGTAAATAATTGAGTGAGACAAAAAATTTGTTCATAATGTTATAAACAAGTTACTGAACAAGTATAATTTTTCGTGATTTGGCGATGTCTTTTCAGTGGCTTCTTGTCATATTTTGTAATTTGACAATAATTTCTGTTTATTTAAACAACTATTATAAAGAAATGCCCATATTTACCATTTTTTCATGAACAGATTCAATTGTTTATACGAATTCAAATGAAAATGTATTTTCAGCGACTTTTTCCTGTCATATTTTTCGAATTAACAATAACTGTTATTTATTTAAACAATTTCTATGAAAAAATGCACACTTCGATATTTTTTCCATGAATAGTCTCATTTCTTTAAGGGATCAACTAAAAATGTCTTGTCAATGACTTTATGTTGTCATATTTTTCAAATTGACAGCAAATGTTAATTATTTGAACAATTTTGATAAATAGATAACTATTTTTACCTCTTTTCCATGAATGGCATCAATTATTTTCACGGAATTATCTAAGAATGCCTGGCATTGAAAAATTGTTAATTATTTCAACAATTTTTTTTTAATATTCTAAGAAACAATATCTTCGCCATCATCAAGGTAGCAGTTATGAAAAGTTTTTTTTCCTATATTTTTTTGTGCATGTTTTAAAGTTTTTAAACACAATTTTTACGTTGAAAACTATTTTTAAAAACTTTAAAACGTACAATATAAAACAAAATAAAATAAAACTTTTCAACAACTGCTAGCTTAGACATGGTGAAAAGGCTGAATATAGGTCATTACAATATGATTTGATCAAAGAAAAGAACCAAAGGCATTTCTGCTTTATTTCTGATTATGATTTATTGTTTATTATAAGTTATAGAATATATTATTCACATTTTCGATTGACGTCAAAATACGGTACCTAATAAATCAATAATCTGCTAACCCTATTTGACGACACTTCTGATTAATTATTATTTTCGTGTTAGGTTTAGCAGATAGTAATCATATATTTGAAAGTGCCTTGACAATGTATAACAGACACTGACGTATGCAAATTAAGGGGGCGCTTTTATAGTTTCTCTGCCTTCCAGACAAGCTCCATTGCTGATTGGCTGTGAAACCGTCGTTGAAACACCGCGGATGGATTAATTATACATACAGTGCGTAATAAGAAGTTAAGCGTGGGACAGAAACAACAAACTGCGTCACGCACTTAGTGCGTTCTCCCTTCTGTCTTAAAATTTTTAAAGTGATCCTTCAAATTGCATACTATTTTTCTTAGATTTGATTAAATTTATATTTTTTACATAATAGCATCATTCATCGCGTGCATCTTGTTTTTTCACTTGAATTTATTTGGTTTTAACGTTATGTAAATATAGATTTCCTTAGATTATTGAGAAAATTCAAAAAGATTTTTGAAGATTTCAAATATTTCAAATCAAAATTTCAACATAAAAATTAATTTTCAAGCAAATAGTTTAATTTTTAACCAGAAAATATAAATTCTCAACGGAAAATGTAATGCATGATTGATATTTCTACTAAAAAAGATTTTAATTTAAAATCAAAAACAGTTTAACTCATCCAAAAAAGAATTTTCAACTAAAATAATGAATCTTTGACCAAAAAATAAATTTTGAACAAAATACATGAATTTTCCACAAAATAGTTACATTTTCAACCAATTAAATATAAAGTCTCAAAGAAAAATGTAATAATTGATATTTAAACTAAAAATATTTTTATTTATAAGCAAAGAGTTGAATTCATAAAACAAAGAATTTTCAACAAAATAATTCAATTCTCAACCAAAACGAATTAATTTTCAACCAAACAGTTGCATTTTAAAAACCTTTTTTAATTTTCATTTAAAATCAATTTTTCAAAATAAACAATCATTCAAAATTTACCCAAAAATCTTAAGAATTTTTTCTATTTTCGTTAAGCCTCTCAAAATTCTTAAAAAGCTTCCACATTTTGCTTCGAAATCGTCAAAAACCTACATTTTGTTTTATTTTTCCTTTGAAATATGTTCAAATTTTTAATTATTTTTGAAATCTTTTAAAAACATCTAAATAACTTTGTTTTTAATCTTTGAAAATCCCAAAAATTGCCTTAAAATCTTCAACATTTTTTTCTTTATTTTTATAAATCTTCTGAAATGTTATGAAATTTTTTTTAATTTTCTTTAAAAATTAATTTTTCAAAATAAAAAATCATTTGAAATTTTCCCATGAATGTTAAAAAAATTTTATTATTCACCTGAAACCTTTCAAAATTCTTAAAAAGCTTCTCAATATTTTGTTCGAAATCTTTAAAAATCTACATTTTCTTTAAAATTTTTTAAAATCTTCTAAAGATTTAAATTATTTTCGAATCTTTGAAAAACTTCTTTTTACCTCTTAAAAAAAGTACTTTCTTGTTAAAAAAATTAAATGCCTTATAGTTATACAGTTTTCCGGCACGTTCTCACTTATGCCCAGAGACTCTTTAATTCCATACTCTACAATCGCGTCATTTTTAAAAAAATTTTATTTCAAATTCTAATATTTTAAATTGTTCTATTTTGGTACACTTACAGTTTAACATTTTTAAAATATTTAAAATTAAGACACACAAATAAAAGAGGGACTCGAAAATATGTTTCTATCAGTTTCCTGAAAGAAACAACAATTAGAGATATTCAATTGTTAACAATATTTAATAATAATTTCTCTTACTAATAAATAAAATGCATGCATAAATTCATTCATAAAACTTTTAAATCATAATTCATACTTCTATGTTTAAAAATAAGGAGATGAAAAAGTGCCTTTCCAGGGGGCAGACACGTGCTAGAATATATTTCAAAGGGCTATTTATACATGCCTGTACAAGCCGATGCATATGGAAAAAGGAAACGTAAGCATGGGGTAAATCACACATGGGTTGACCACCTGGACTTACATTTCGGGTAAACCAAAATATAAATCTCCAGAATTAGAAATAGTTTCATTTTCAACTTATTTTTACTTATTTTTAAATATTAATAATTAACTGCTTTCTTTTTTCGAATCATTTATTAAAATCACGCACTTTTCCAATTACAAGTTTCTTAAATTTCACAGTTTTGAAAAAGTGATTCGAATTCAATTCATAATAATAATGAGTATATTAGTCATGCGGCGCGTTACTCATTGTGAAAACTGGTGACTCACTACAAGCTCACCCCAAGGTTTAAGGAAAAGCCCTGTTGTGATGCGTAAGAAATTTTTCCGCAAATTCGTCGCCGAGATGACTAATAAACTGAAAATGAAATACTTCCGGCTTCCAAAAAAACTGATATAATTTGGTTTTCTTTATGAAACAACCCCCTTAAAAACATGTAATATTTCAGTTTTAAAAAAATATTGAGATTTAATTCTACAAATCACTAAAGTGACTTTTCTTTTTCGGCAAAAAGAACTATTTAGACGACATAAAACACTTCTTGATGAGAATTTATTCTGATGCACGAGACAATTTAAACTTCCGAGATGCCGCGTAAGATTATACAATTAATAAGATAAGACCGATAAGAATCCAGCTATTTTCACAGTCACAAGCATGAAATTAATGCGGAGGTGTGCTTTGATTTCTCGCAAAAATTGCTCGCTCAAATTACTTTCTTTTAATTATAATAATATATATTTTTAAATACAACAAATTATCAAAAATAGATATAAAATATGCTCACAGAACGAAACGAAAACCTTCAAAATCAAATAATTAGAAATTTAAAGCATCCAAAATTTAAAGAATCGCAACTTTCAGGATTTTCAATTTTGCAAAGAAATTTCTTTTGATCCGAAGAACTTTCTTTGGTTCCAAGAAATAGTTTTTTGTTCCGATGAAAATTGTTCTTTAATTTAAAATGATTTTCTTCATTTTGAAGTTGCTTTTGGTTAAATGAAAAAGAAATTATGTTAAAGAAACTTTTTCTTTAATTCTAAAGAAATATTTCTTGTAGTGTTGATTTAACAGACAGCGGTTAAAAATTTAAAACTATATATTTGCAACCAACTGAATTTTCTCAATTATTCAAATTGTACAAATCAATTTTGAAAATCCATGCTTCATATTTTTAATTCCAAATAACTTACTTAACTTTTTACAAGAAAAAAACAATGTGTGCTTCTAAGAATATTCATATTTATTGTAATTTTCCCGATTTCGAAACAGGTTTTTAAATTGTTACATACACTGAGAAAAATGGATTTTACCAGTTGGGACAGTGATCTATGGATATTATGCCGTAAATTCTAGAAAAGTTTTCTATAACCCAGGATTTAAAAAATTAACATCCAAATTGTACGGCTTATTACATAGATAATGTGCCTTAATATCTTTAGATCGCTGCTTCATATTTTAAAATCCAAGATCACAAATGGTATACCTAATCCATTTTTCTATGAAGATACATTTAGAGGCTTCTTTATGTACAAAGAAGCCTTTAATGTATTTTCATCAGCTTGAGTTCCTAAGTTCTTCAGTCACTGAAACGCGGATTAGGTAACAGAAGTAAATTGAAATGCGGTCAGTTTTTTATTATGATAAATTGCAGCTTATTTTCTCAATTTTACAGCTTCGTCGTTTATCTTTATGGTTGGGATGTCCCAGGTCGTTGCACTTACAAAAATAGAACGTCACAAAGTACATTGTAAGAACAAGGTGGCTACTATAACTTCAAATAAAAAATAATGCTAATTGCTATATTATATAAATATAAATTTTGTAAAGAATTAAACATTTTGTAACTCCAAGGTAAAATATATAATGTTAATTATTCAGGGTGTCCAGCGATTCTTAGGAACGAAATTCAAGGTCTTTTCCAGGTTTTCCAGGTCAAGAAGTCGAGTTTTTCCAGGTCTCCTTTTTTTACATCAAATAATGAAATAACCGTTAGTTATAGGTGTGAAAAATGAGCCATTTCATTTTTTAATGGCCAACAATGTTTAAAGAAAGCAGAACCATAAATAAACAAATTCTTAATTTTTTGCGAACATAAGTCGTCTATGAAATCCTTGAAATCTCTTGAAGTACTTAAATTCTTTGTGAAATATTAAAATTCCTGTGAAATCTTTTTAAATTTTTGTAAAATATTTTAAATCCTTGAAATTGTGTTAAATCTTTTGAAATTTTTATGAAATCTTTTAAATCTTTGTGAAAGCTTTCTTTAATCTTTGTGAAATATTTTGTGTTCGTTTGGAATCATTGAAATCTTTTGAAATCGTCTCAAATTTGATGAAGCCTTTTAAAGTAGTTTAACATCTTTGAAATATTTGTGAAATCTTTCGCGTTTGTTTGAAATCATTGAAATATTTGAAATCGTTTAAAATCTTTGAAATGTTTTGAAATCTTTGAAATCTGGTGTACAAGCCGTTTTCAAATCTTTCAAATCCTTGCAATCTTTATGAAATGTTCAAAATTTTTGGGAAATGTTTGTGAAATCTTTGTCAAATCTTTTGAAAAATTTGTGAAATTTTTCTTAAATCTTTGTTTGTGAAATCTTTTTTATTCATTGAAATCATTGAATTATTTGAAATCTTAGTGAAATCTTTTCAAATCTTCCAAAATGTTTTGAAACCTTTTGAAATCGTTTCAAATCTTCGAAATGTTTTTAAATCTTTGAAATCTGGCGTACGAAATCTTTGAAATTCTTGTATTCTTTTTGAAACTTTTATGAAATTTTTCAGAAATCTTTGAAATGTTTGTGAAATCTTTCTGAAATCTTTTGTATTAATTTAAAATTATTAAAATATTTGAAATCCTTGTGAAATCTTCTAAAAAATTTTGAAATCGTTTTAAATCTTTGAAATGTTTTGAAATCTTAGAAATCTGGTTTCCCTTTTTCAAATCTTTGAAATCCTTGAAATCTTTATAAAATGTTCGACATTTCTAAACATTTTTTTAACCTAGTTTACACGCCTTTTTTGAATCTTCAAAATCCTTAAAATCTTTGAAATCTGTCTTAAATCTTTGTTTGGGAAATCTTTTTTATTCATTGAAATCATTGAATTATTTGAAATCTTAGTGAAATCTTTTCAAATCTTCCAAAATGTTTTGAAACCTTTTGAAATCGTTTCAAATCTTCGAAATGTTTTTAAATCTTTGAAATCTGGCGTAAGAAATCTTTGAAATTCTTGTATTCTTTTTGAAACTTTTATGAAATTTTTCAGAAATCTTTGAAATGTTTGTGAAATCTTTCTGAAATCTTTTGTATTAATTTGAAATTATTAAAATATTTGAAATCCTTGCGAAATCTTCTAAAAAATTTTGAAATCGTTTTAAATCTTTGAAATGTTTTGAAATCTTAGAAATCTGGTTTCCCTTTTTCAAATCTTTGAAATCCTTGAAATCTTTATGAAATGTTCGAAATGTCTGAAAATTTTTTCAACCTAGTGTACACGCCTTTTTTGAATCTTCAAAATCCTTAAAATCTTTGAAATCTGTCTTAAATCTTTGTTTGTGAAATCTTTTGTATTCGTTGAAATAATTTAATTATTTGAAATCTGGTGTATTTTACTCTTTTTGAAAGCTTTGAAATTCTTGATATTCTTTGAAATAGTTGTGAAATCTTTCTGAAATCTTTTTTCTTCGTGTGAAATCATTGAAATAATTGTTAAATCTTTTCAAAAGTTCTAACAAATTTTGCAAGCGTTTAAAATCTTTGAATTTCTTGTAATCTTTTGAAATCATTGTGAAATTTCTATGAAATATTTGTGAAATCTTGTGAACTATGTAATTTGAAATCATTAAAATATTTGAAATCTTAGTGAAATCTTTTGAAAGTTTTAAAATCTTTGTGAAATTTTTGAAATCCGGTGTGCACGCCATTTTTAACTCTTTGAAATCCGTAATATCTTTGTGAAATGTTAAAAATCCTTTTAAATATCATAAAATCTAGTGTTACACTCAAAACCCGAATTGAAAAATCCGTTATATGGCCATGACTCATTCTAATTCCGAAACTGAATTAACATTGAAATTTTCAACTAATAATTTTTATAATTTGTAAATTGAATATCACGTCTCAACGGAGACAAAATTAAAACTTTTAGAATTATTCACATTATTAAAGTTTGTTCATTGCAATCTATAAAATAATTGGTAATGTCTGAACAAAATGCCTAGAAATCTCTTTATTTTGTAATGAGTAAAAGATAAATTATACCTTGATAAATAAAAAAACTTTTCAGTAACAAGATTTCTTCTAAAAGAGATTTTTCTTTCATAATAGACTAAAAGATTAAAATTACTATTCGCATTTCAATAAAATAACTGTTTAAAAAATTTTAAAATTAATTCAAGGTTCTCGTGAAAAATTCAAGGAGATTTCCAGGTTCTCAAGGTTCAATAAAAATTCAAGGAGAATTCAAGGTTTTCAAGGTCGCTGGACACCCTGTTATTGTAAAAGTGATTTCAGACTTGACAGCCCAAAATGCTCTCAAATCAGTGGAAAATGGGTCGTTTTTCAATAAAAAAGGGACTAAATTCTATATTAAATAATATTAATGCGTGGATTTGAATATTCCGAACTTTCAGCAACAACAAAAATCAATTTTCAAACCATAAAGACGAATTTTCAACAGAAGAGTTTTCTAGCTAAAAAATCGAATGTTTTAGAAAAAACTTGACTTTAAAACCCGACAAGACGAATGATCAACACAGAAGTTAATTTTGAACCAAAAAAACATGAATTTTCAACCAAAGAGTTTAATTTGTAACCAAAAAAAATTGATTTTTATCCAAACAGTTGCATTTAAAATCAAATAGTTGAACCTTCAAGCATAAAAGACAAAATTTCAACAAAAAAGTTGAATTTTTTAACCAAATAATTGAATTTTCAGCCGACGAAGATGAATCATCAACCGAGTGATCGAATTTTTAAACAAAAAAGATTAAATTTCAATCAAAAAAAGTTGCCTTTTGAACCAAATAGTTGAATTTTCTAGCCAAAGGGAAGAATCTTATATAAAACAGTTGAATTTTCAACCAAGAAAGATGAATTTTCAACCAAAAAAGCTGACTTCTCTAACTAAAGATGAATTTTCAATTTTTCGGAAAACTGTAAGAAAATACTTGACTTTTCAACAAAATAATGAAATTTCTCACCAAATAGTAGAATTTTGAACCAAAAAAGATGAATTCTGGGCTAAAAATATAATTGTAGTGTTTTCAAATAAAAATAATTAACTTTCAACCGAAGAAGATGGCTTTTTAACCAAATAGTTGATTTATCAACAAAATAATTAAATTTCAACCAAATAATAGAATTTTGACCCAAAAGAGATGAATTATGGACAAAAAATTTAATAGACATTTTAATTGCAACCGTAAAAGATGAATTTTGAACCAAAAAAGATTACTTTTCTAATAAAAGATGAATTTTCAATCCAAAAGGTCGGATTTTCTATACAAAAAAAAACAAATGTTCAACAAAATAGTTGCATTTTCGACCAAAAAATATGGCAATTTAGTAAAATAGTTGAATTTTCAACAAAATAATAACATTTTCCACCAAATAGTAGAATTTTTAACCAAAATAAATCAGTTCTGGACTAAAAATATAATTGTTAGAGTTTTCAAATGAACAGAATGAACTTTTCACAGAAAAAGATGACTTTTTACTAAAATAGTTGAATTGTGAACAAAATAATTGAATTTCAACCAAATAGTAGAATTTTGAACCAAAAGAGATTAATTGAATGACTGCTTTTCTACCAAAAGATTTATTTTCAATCCACGTCGGATTTTTGAGTTTTCCACAAAATAATGAAATTTTCCACCAAATTAGTACAATTTTTAAGCAAAAGAGGTTAATTCTGAATCCGAAATAAAATAGTAGACTATTCTAATGAACCAGGATCCAAAATAAAGATTTTGAATTTTTGATAGAAAATCATACTTCAATATATGCTCTATTTGGCAACATTATACTTGTATGTTCCCAAAATGAGCGGAAGTGGCTAAATTTGATATTTGAAGAAAAAAATGTTAACACGTGATGGCACTCTCTAACTTCAAATCAGTTTTGATCAAAAAGCGGGTTTTCAATTTATTTACGGAACATTTAGAGTAACCCTCAATTATAATTTTGCAATGCCACTTATTAGTAATTAATTAAATAAATTTAGATTCCCTACATAAGAACGAGAGGATATTTATTGTAAAAGTAAATCCAACTCTAGAAATTTTTCATTTTTTAAACAAATTCCCGGCTTTTTCCCGGCACTCAAAATTCCAAGCTAATTCCCGGATTTTCCGGACAGTGGCCACCCTGAAGAATAACTGGAACTCAAGTCTTCATTTTTTAACGAATTTAAAAAATAGAAAATAAAAAGGTGTTATAATTTTGAAAAGTATGAAATATAAATTAATATACTATGTAAGTGGCACTTGTTTGTTTCATTTTCTGTTCGGAAATAGATTGATGTTCCAATCAAAGATAATTTTATCCCTTGAGCATGCAAAAATGTCTTAAGTCAGCAAAAAGTGTGCAGTCTCAGCAAAACTTCTTTGCTATAATTTACACTTTTGCAGCCCATTATAATGATTATCGCACTATTTTACACCTGCTTCGCGGTGCGTGCACAAAATATGTACTATAATCCCCAAGGGCAAAAATAAATGACGATTAGATATGACAGCAATGAGGAACAAAAAAGGATCAACTCTTATCTTGTTTTCCCTGAACCAAATAGCAAGCTATTGATTTTCAGTGCTTGATGCTTAATTCAATTCATGATTTATAAAGTATAGGCTGGATTACAGTATTACTAGTATAACTATGGCATAGTTGAATCTATCTTATCTGTAAATTATTCCACATTTTTATTGGTCGTGAATTGCATTGTACCATGATCCCCAGTACCGTAGACTGACGGTAATGGCTTTTGTAAAAAGTGCGTTACAAAGTGCTGGAAAATGAGAAATTTTATGCAATTTTAAATCTATTCAGTATTAATAGTTTGATGATTTCAGTTAACTACAGTAAGAATTAAATTATCTAAAGTTGAATTATTCTCATTTGGTTTGTTTAATTTTCAATTGAAAGGTGGAAGGACAGAACTGTATAACCAACATTTAAAAGAAAAAGTTTATTGCACGAAACATGCTTAAGCAACACGCTGTGTTGAAAAAATTGGTTCGAGTTCTTTTATTAATAAAATAATACAGAAAAATGTTTAATTTAAATTTTCTTTAAAATTTTAGCGTAGTACTTTGAGCCTGGTAATAATTTTTCTTCCCCTCAACATCGATATTTCTTAAAATCATTATTGTTTGTTCTCTTTTTTCGAATTATTTTTTGTCAAGAATAATAAATTTTACATTTTGAAACTTAAACTTGGTAAACTTTTATTCAGTTTATAAATGATTCTATGTTAAAAATGTTACAAAATTCAAATTCTGGCCTTTGAATATTAATGGTCAGGGAAAATAAAAAATTGATCAGGGAAAAATCAGGGAATTTTGAAGATTAAGTTTAGCGGCCACCCTGATATAATATTCTTCTCAGTAATTCATTTGCCTTCTATTTCTATATTTTTTTGCCGTCGCTTCCTCCTGACGATTATATTTTTAGTTAAAAATTGTCAGTGTCACTTTGATATTGTCAACTCACACATCTAATTTCTCAAAACTGGATAACTTTTTCTAATTAATATTTTTTTTGCTTTTTTAAAATTTTAAATCAGCAATATGTCATCTCCGATGTAATTTGTTTGTATTATCTTTAAATAGTGATTTCGATTTTAGAAAATGTTTTCTCGCTCTCCTGAAAAATTCCGATTTTGTTGGTTATCTAGTCCTGTACTTCTATCCTTCAATTATAGTACCTGAGAGTTTCTAATCTGAGAATGTCCAATTTTTAAAAGATTGAAATGGTATTATAAGCATTTTAATTTAAGATTCTACAATACAAATTGTCACGATTTTAATTGTACATTTGTTCAGCTTCAAACACTTAAGTTTGAAAACGTTTCTTTTTGAACGCTTTAAATTTAAATTGTTTAATTTGCGGTTTAATTTTTGCTACAGTTTTCGAATAAAACAATTTTAATTTTTCTACATTAAACAAAAACTAGAAAATAGTAAATACAAAATGAAGGAAACAATGTTTTTCATTTTACGTTTAGAAAAAAAAAACATTTACATAATGAAGAAGTCTTTTTAATGGAAGAATCTCTTAAAACCAGAATTCAATGTTTTTCTGCCGATGCTTATAAAGTACAGAGAATAAAACGGAAACAAGATGATACATTATTCGGTGAAATATTACAATGTATGACAAAGAGTTTGTTCCTGTCGTATAGATAAAGACAAGTTTTAAGTACAGAAAATCAAGCAACAGTGAAATTATAGCACTGGCCTTCAGTGCAAAAGAGTCGAACCGTGAAACATAGAAAAGGGATGGCAATGACAAAACGTCTTTGTTTTAAAGTTAAGAAAACTTTTTACAAAAATTGTATAATCTGTAAAAGTTTGATTTATTTCGCTTAAGCTTAATTAAGATATTTTTCAGATTTACACTTAGGTTTTCTTAGTATATTTCTTATTACAGGGTTGCTACATAAGCCAAATTTCGAAATTCCATGACTTTCTCTGACCAATTTTTCATTTTCCCTGACCGTCATAAATTTTTCTTTCAGATATAAAAAAGATCTTACACCTAGGTAATGCATTTTTAACAAAATAGATGAATTTTTAGCCAAATAGTTTATTTTCAACCAAAAAGATGAATTTTCCATCAAAAAGACGAGTGTTCAACAAAATACGTAAATTTTCAACCAAATAGTTGAGTTTTCAACTCAAAAAATAAATTTTTAACCAAAAATGGAATAATTAAATTTTCAGCTAAACCATTAATTTTCAACTAAAAATAAAGACATTTTCAACAAAATAGTTAAATTTTCAATCAAAGAGATGCATCTTCAACCAAGAATAATAAATTCTCAACGAAAGGTGTAATAGTTCATATTTCCACATGAAAGTATTTTAATTTTTAATAAAAAAACAGTTGAATTAAACCAAAAAATAAGAATTTTCAACAAACTAGTTGAATCCTCCACCAAAACAGGTTAATTTTCAAACCAAAAAGAGGAGTTTTCTGCAAAACATTTGAGTTTTTAACCCAAAAATATGCGTTTTTAACATGAAAGTTAATTTCCATGACAATTTTTGAGCTTTTAAACAAAAGAAACGAATTTTCTACAACAAAGTTGAACTTTCAACCCAAAAATATGAATTTTCTTTCAAAATAGTTCAATATTCAACCCAAAAAAGACGAGTTTTCAGCAAAATAAACGAATCAATTAAATTAATTTTTAACTAAAATTATGAACCATCAACAAAACAATGAACTTTTAACCAAATAGTTGAATTTTCAACCCAAAAGATGAATTCTTAACCAAGAAGATTAATTTTCTACCAAAAAAGATGAATTTTTAACAAAATAGTTAAATTTTTAATCAAAGAAATGAATTTTGAACTAAAATGATGAATGATCAATGGAAGAATTAAATTTTCAACAAAGTAGTTCCACTTTCAACTACGTAGTCACATTTTAAAACCAAAAATATTAATTCTCAACGAAAAATGTAATTTTTTATATTTCAACTAATAAAGTTTTTAATTTTAAACCATATCAGATGAATTCAACCAAAAAAGACAATTAAACAAAAAAGTTGAATCCTGAACCTAAACAGAGGTTTATTTTTAACCAAACAGTTACATATATTCAATCAAATAAGATGACATTTCTACGATAAGAGACGAACTTTTAAACCAAAAAGACCAATTTTCAACCAAGAAAGATTTTTTAGCCAATAAAGAAAAAAATTTCATCGAAAGTGTTGAATTTTCATGCCAAAGAAAAGAAATTTCTGAAAAAAGTGGAATTTTCAACAAACAGCTAATTTTTGACCCGAAGAGTTTAATTTTCTACCAAACTAATTCAAATTTCAACCCAAAAAAGACTAGTTTTGAACCAAATAAACGAATTTCCAACCAAATAGTTAGATTGCCAACCAATGAAATGCATTTTTAACTAAAATTATGAACCTTGAACAACATAAAAATGAAGTTTTAACCAAATAGTAAATGTCATATAATATAGTTATAATATTTTAGTTTGTATTTCAAAAATATCAATTATAAATATGAAAATATATAAAAGCACAGTTTCCAATAGAAAAATAAATTTAAATAACATATGTGTTTTGAATAGTCTCATAATAATGAAAATATTGATATCAAATGTTTTTAAAACACTGAAACTCAATTTTTTGTATTCAATTTAAAAATCAAAATTTTTGCTGTAAAAATAGCTGGTAAAAAACGAGAATCTCGTTACGATCGATCGCTTCCTTAAGAATCTCCATCGAATAAGACGAGACGGTATTAGAGTATCGTTATGGCAAACCGAGATTAAGCAAATTATCGATCGATTCTCGTATCGTCTCGCTCGAATGCAGCACTAAAAAGATGAATTTTTAACCAAGAAGATTAATTTTCTACCAAAGAAGATGAATTTTCATCAAAATAGTTAACTTTGTAATCAAAAAAATGAATCTTCAACTAAAATGATGAATCATTAATGAAAAAATTGAATTTTCAACAAATTAGTTCAACTTTCAACTAAATAGTTACATTCTCAAACAAAAAATATTAATTCTCAACAAAAAGTCTAATGGTTGATATTTCAACCAAAAAAGATGATTTTTCAAAGAAATAGTTGGATCCTGAACCAAAACAGGTTCATTTTTAACCAAACAGTTGCATTTTTAATACAATAACATGAAATTTCTACGATAAGAGATGAATCTTAATCAAAAAATACGAATTTTCAACAAAATAGTTGAATTTTCAACAAGAAAGAATGAACTTATAACAAAATTGTTGAATTTTAAACAAAACAGTTGAATTTTCAAACAAAAATAATGACTTTTCAACAAAATTATTGAATTTTCAACAAAATCATAATATTTTCAACCAAAGAATAAAATTTGTAACCACAAGATGAATTCTCTAGAAAAAAAAGATAAAATTATACGTTTGTAAGAAGTGAGAATTGAAAAAAAAATTTCTTTAATATTTTATATAAAACAGCATCCTGTTTTACAAAATGCCTAAAAGTTTCATTTTAATCCGAAACAAAGTATCAAAAATATTACAGTTTAAAAAAAAAGTTGACTTCAAATTTCAAAATAGTGTAGCTCCCAGAATTTTCAAAATTTTTGAAAATCCTTTGGCCAAAAAATATTACCCATAAAGTACTACAACTACACTAAGTTTCATTAAAATCGATGAGATCGCTGCCAGAAATTATATTTCTGATCTGGAAAGCGTCTGCGGTTAAAAAATTCGAATTCTTTGTTTCAAAGTGGCCCCAAAAATTAGGTTTAATTTTAACTATAAAATTGGATTATATTGCGTGAAATCAGGCTCTTATGAAAGATGACTTTCGTTTCAAATAAAATTGAATTTGTTTGGGGTCATAAAATTTTTTCTGTGAAGCAAGGAGATACAAACTGTGGCAATTTATTAAGGTAGTCGTAAACATAATTTCGCAAAACAACCCGCATGTCTAAAATCTATATATTTACTCTGTAGTTTCTTTGCTGGAATGCAAATTATGTAGGTTGTTCACCTGGTGACCTCTCACACGCAAAAGGAGTACTTCATGCAATGGCGTGTAAAGATCATAATGGGTCATGATATTTTATGTAATTTTATGTCAGATAATCTTAATTTGTCGATTTGAACCTAATATATACATTTAATCAAAAAAAACTCAAGGCCTCTGTATAAATTTGCGAAACTACCTTTTACTTTTGCGACAATTCAATTAAAACTTCATTAAACATTCATAATAAAATTGGTAAATATTCAATATTCAATATATTGTTACATTACAAAACTAATCAGTTTTGCGGAAAAGCGATACCTAACAATATAACAAAATGCGGATTCCGATTGAGATTAAATATATAGGATTTTAATTGTTTTAATAATTCAATTTGTTTTTTAATTTTTCATTTAATATTGTTGAGTCATCACCGGTTGTCAACAACTTTGGAAATTTTTCACCTTCCTCACCTATTTTGAAAATTTGTGACTTTTTTTTAATTGACAAAGTAAAATTTTAATTTTTAAAACCTTGTGAGGGTCGCCGAAGAAGTATTTTGTTTAGGAAAAAAGGGAAAAGGCACGAATTTTACTTAATTAATAAAAAAAGTTTTGGCAAAAGTTGTACATAGTTAAATTTTATGAAGGATAACGCAAACTGTCAAAAAGAGTTATCGACCTTTAATGTGCGGTATTATTCAAACTAATACAGGAATTTAATACCTGCATCATATAGAACTTTCAGTTTTCTTTCTAAATCCAGCGGAAAATTCTAAGGAAAAATTTGAAAATTAACAAGATGGTGAAGAGTTTTCCGAAAATGCTGAAATACCATTTATTCAAAAAGCCGAATGGGTTTCTATTTTCAATTTTTACTTTAGGGTTCTAAAAGCAAGTCTATTGGCAATTTCTAAAATATAAACAAAACCGGTTAAAATAGCATTTTTATAAAACAATAATTTCAATGCTGTTATAAGAAAAACTTTTACTTAAATTTTGTTACTGAATCTCTATTTTTTGTGATAATCAAAAACACATTTTTAATTTATACTCAGTTTCTCTTGAATTGTTTTGTTCTTTGCATGATTCTTTAACAAAAATATCAAAAATATGCAACACTTAGGAATTAGAATACTCATAACTTTGTCAAAACGGAACTTCCGCCGGATTTAACAAGAAAACCAAAAGTTTCCAATTCTTTTATCAATCCGATAAAATACTTCATTTCCTTCGAAATGATTCTTTGGGAATTTTTCGGATTTGATAATATGAGGAGTATGTTTGGAATATCATCAATACGATTATCAAACTTCAGTTGGCGAAAATCTATAATCATGGTGTATAAAATAATCTTATTCCATATGTAAATAAGAAATTGTAAATTTATATCATTAGAACATGTTTAATGAGTAAAATATGTCTTTGCTGCATCACAACTTCAAAACAGTAATTAATTCAAAAGATTTTTTTGCATTTCATTTAATTAACATTTAATTAACATTTAATTACAGCCTGTAATGAATCCTAAATTAAAATCCAATCAAATTAAAATTGTAATTGTCTTTGATTGAACGGAAATAATAAAATATCGATCATATCTGGCCCGCCATTTCGTTGCTTTTTGCCTTTGACAATTTATTAAAAGAGCCCTCCTCAATAATATTGAAAACACAATAATTAATAAATATTCCAGGTCTGTTTTAACATATAGGAGAGTAATAATTTCGCAGGGTTATAGATACATTACAAAAGCCACGAGTTTGATAATTAAATGATAATACATTTTGGATTGAAATGTTAATATATGGCTACAAGTTTTAAAATCACGATTATTAATCTTAACAATAGTTCTTGAGTACGTAAATTTTATTGAATCGTCTTACGAGATTTAAAGATGCTTGAGGTATAATTAATGGAGCTTAGCTTAACCATACATTAGAGGGGAAAACATAATCTTAGTTAACTGTTGTGTGTGCAATAAAATCTTTTTACGTATTTTTATTTCTGCCTTTATGACTCAGGTAAATCTGTAAAGCTCAGGCAAGGTTGAATTTCCAGTCGGATTAATACAAAGTAGATACATGATCGAAGATACAATTATTATTGATTTAATTTTACCATTAAAAGTGTAATATTCACACTAGAAATTAAAACAACATTTGTTAATATAAAATGTGGTTTTGATTTACTTTTCTGTTTCTTATGTGCAGAAGTTTTCTCTTTATCACTTTGGCGCCATCAGGAATGAAGAGGCATCAGTTGTCATCTATCTGGGAGTGTTATGAATATAGCGTATAAAGCGAGTCTCTTAAGGGGGCATCCATAAATTGCGTAAGACATTTTTTGCCATTTTTTAATTTAAAAAAAGAAAATCAAGACGATATGGAACACGCAACAAAGGAACTATATACACTCCTTCGAAATTAAAAAAGCTGTGACACCTAATACAAAATAGTCATCAAAACCTTACTTTTTTACAATTTTTTGTAATTACTAATACATATCTCCTATTATTTGATATTAGTTATGCATTTTCTATAGATTTTCGATAAGCTAAACGTGACCTCAAATAACCTAAACATTTTGAGGAGCGATTGCGAGCATACAACTCCCTTATAATAATGTAATATAAAACGAGATTATACAATTTTCTCAAATCTTTGATCAAATCACTTAAGTTTATATTTTTAACAACAATTTAGAAGATCAAAATCCTTTACCAAAGGTTTTAGATATTTTTACTTCCTGATTAATCTGTCGTCAAATCTAGAAAAGTAGATCACCAAATCTGCACTCAGAAAACGATTTGCTGAATCAAATCTTTTGGTAGATGGAGTATTTGGTTGATTCAACAAACAAATTTTGTTGGGTCAATCAAATATTTTGTTGAATCAAACAAAATTTGTTTGATTTAATTTTTTTCGAATGTGGGGGTATATTTAGCGTAAACAGTGCAAAGCCCGATAAACTTAAAAATGTTGAATGATTTTTGGGATAGTTGCAATGTCTAAAATGTGTAAAAAAAACTTTGTTTTTACGGAGATTTTTTTAAATAGCCGAAAATATTTAAAAGTCTTTCAAATCTTTCTAAATACTTATGAAATAATTACAAATCTTCCGAGATTCTATGAAATTCTTTCAAATCTTTTGAAATCCCTTGCAAATTTTTTTAACTTTTGAAAATTCCTTTGAATCTTAAAATAGGCTGTGTGTGTGTGTGCGCCAAAAAATCCATCTAGCTGTACCGAAATTTTTGTACAAACAGTCCCTTTTGAAGGTCCTCGCTATCTGGCCAAAATATAAATATCCTTAAGTCTTTAAAATTCTTTATAATCTTTAACAAAAATAATCTTTGGAAATACCTTAAAATGTTTGAAGGTCTTTTCAAATATTTGGATTACTTTTAACTCCCTCAATTCTTCTGAATAAATTATTTGAAATTTGATTAAAATAATGTAAAAAAAACCTTGAAATCCCTTCAAATATTTGAAGCTATATGAAATCCTTTGAGTTCCTGAAAAATGCATTAAAACACCTGAGTGAGCGCCTTTAATCATGAATGATTTTGCGCGTAGTAACGCATTTCTTTATTTTTTTCAGTTTCAGGATCAAATAAAAAACTGGGGTTTCTATTAGAACCGATGTTTGGTTGCAATAAAAAGGAACCTCTCTTGCCGAAAAGGAACCCACAAAGATAAATTGTTCCAAAGGAACCCAAAGTATAAGTTCTAAAGACTTTTTGTACAGAACTCATTTTCTGCCTCGACTCACTTCGAAGATTTTATAAGTTAATGATGCACCTTTTACATTATAATAATCCTTGAAAGGAAGATAATGGTTATGTTTGAAAATGTTGCAGACTGCAGATCTTTTTTTATGTCGCCATCGATCGGATATCAACGAACTAAAAAGACCCCCTGAAAAAGAGTTCTACTGAAATCTCAGTTATTCTCTGATTGCATTGGCTTTTTGTAGTGTAAATACTCGTTGAGCCCTGACTAGAGAAAGTTTACTTGGGACAATCGCCGTCTATCGGATATCAACGAACTAAAAAGGAACCCTGAAAAATAGTTCTATTGGAGTCTCAGTTTCTTTTGTGATTTTATCGGTTTTTTTAGTGTCAACACTCGTTGAACCCTGATTAAATAAAATATACCTGGCAGAGGTAAAATTGAATGGGACGATCGCCATCTATCGGATATCAACGAACTAGTAGGGAACCCTGAAAAAGAGTTCTATTGGAGTCTTAGTTTTTTCTGTGATTTTATTGTTTTTTTTAATGTCAGCACTTGTTTAACCCTGATTAAATAATATATACTGGGCAAAGCTAAAATTAAATGGGACAATCGCCATCTATCGGATATCAACGAACTAAAAAGGAGCCCTGAAAAAGAGTTCTATTAGAGTCTCAATTTATTTCTGTGATTTTATTGGCTTTTTTTATTGTCAACACTCGTTGAGACCTGATCAGAGGGACTTTACTTGGCAGAGGTAAAATTACAAGAGATAACTGCCGTCTATCGAATATCAACGAACTAAAAAGGAACCCTGAAAAAGAGTTCTATTAGAGTCTCAGTATTTTTTTCTGTGATTTTGTTGTCTTTTTGTAGTGTCAATAATCGTTGAGCCCTGATTAGCGGAAGTTTACTTGGAAGAGGTAAAATTACAAGGGACAATCGCCGTAAAGGACAATTATGGCGCAAGAACCTATGAAAGAAAGAGCGTGACCTTTAAGAGGGTAGAAAAAACTGTTAACTGTTAATGGATTGTCGTATCCGCGCATCTTGGTGCGACAAACGAGTTGAGTAAAAAGCGGTACTCAGGTCTGCAAACATTCCCATTGTCAGTTGGTCGAGCGTGAACGTATGCTTGACCGCGGTCATTGAATGAGAAAGCAATGGCCTCCAGAAAAACTCGATTTGGCTTCTATATATCGCAGAAATCCAAGCCGATTAGACTTTGGCTCAAAAGAATTATGATTCAGGCATCCAGTATGTATGTGAAGGGCGTCACTCTGGGACCGTTCAAAAACTACGTTACGCTTTTTTGGAAAACTTTTTCCACCCCTCCTCTTCTTCGTCACAGATTATCACACAAAACATGACCCCCCGCCCCCAGGGTGATATAAAAAATACAAACACCCCACCCCCTTTGAGTCATATTTATATCTTCGATTTCATTTGATAAACGCCTGAAATAAAACACAGAACATACAGAAATAATATTTTTGCAATTTTCACATACCAAAATGCTCTCAAAACAGGGGAAATTAATGTATAGGTAACATATTTAATTCAATATGAAACGCTTAAGATTTTAAGTCGAAATATATTGCTTTTGGAAGACAGTTGAATTTTCAATCTAAAAGGACGAATTTGCTATTAAAAAGACATAAGTTTAACAAAACAGATACACTTTTAACAAAATGAATAAATTTTTAACGAAATAGTTAATATTTTAACCAAAAAAGGATTTTAATTTTACATCGAAAATAATTTAATTCAACTAAAAAGGACGAATTTTTAACTAAATATTTGAATCACCAACCAAAACAAATTAATTTTTAACCAAACAATTTCATTTTTAACCAAAAAAAAGATTATATTTCTACGAAAGGAGATGATTTTTCAAACGAAAATGACGAATTTTCAACAAAAGAGTATATTTTTCAATCAGGAAAAAGTTCAATTATCAACGAAAAATGAAATTGTTAAATTTGCAGTTGAAAGAAGTGATTTTCAACCAAACCAAAAAACTAATTTTCAACAAAATATTAAATTTTCTACCAAAAAAGTTGAATCTTTAATAAAGAAGATTAACTTTGCTTTCTATCGAAAAAGACGAATTTACAACAAAATACATAAATCTTCAACCAAATTGTTGAGTTTTCACGTAAAAACGATAAATTTTCAACTAAAAAAAAAACGAATTTTCAAGCAAAAAGATGAATCTTCAACTATAAAAGATAAATATTCAACCACAAATGGAATAGTTAAATTTTCAGTTATAAAAATTAATTATTAACAAAAATAAACGAATTACCTACAAATTAGTTATATGTAAACAAATGGATTTTTACTAAAGTGATGAAAAAACAAAAAAATAACATGTTCAACCAAATACGTATATTTTTAAACAAAAAGATGAATTTTCAATCAAGAAGATTAATTTTGTAAAGAAAAAGACGAATTTTCAACAAAATACATCATTTTTCCACAATTAGTTGATTTTTTATCTAAAGGCGATCGATTTTCAACCAATAATAGTATAGTTAAATTTTTAGTTAAAAAAATTAATTTTCAACCAAAAAAAGAACGAATTTTCAACCGAAGAGATAATCTTCAACTATAAAATATAAATACTCAATCACGAATGGAATAGTTAAATTTTCAGTTAGAAAAATTAATTACCAACTAAAAGAAAACTATAATTATCAACAAATTAGTTAGATTTTCAATCAATTAAATGGATTTTCAACTAAAATGACGAATCAACCGAAAAAATGATTTTTTAATCAAATAGGTACATTTTTAACCAAAAATATGAATTTTCAATCAAGAAGATAATCTTTTATTTAAAAAATACGAATTTACAACAAAATACACTTTTCAACCAAATTGTTGAATTTTCAAATAAAAAGGATCAATTTTCAACCAATAATGGAGTAGTTACATTTTTAGTTTAAAATAAATTAATTTTCAACAAAGTATTAGGATTTTTAACTAAAAGAGATGAATTCTGAATCAAGAATATAATGCTAGACTTTGCAATTAAAAATAATGAACTTTCAACGAGAAATGCTAGGATTTTCATATTGGGTTCTATTAATTCAGTTCTCAATTAAGCGAAAAATCGAGAAAAAGGGAACGTTTCTCGAAAAGATGCGAAAAACGAGGAATTCTTTTTAAAAAGATATAAGGGGGGAATAGGGGAAAGAGTGTGAAGTCTGCTGTATGTAAATAATTATTTACATTTTTTCAAGCATTTCAAAAAATTGTTATTCACATTTATATTTTCCATGTGTGATGTCACATTCTGCGTTAACCCCCCCCCTCCCTATGTCACAAATCGTCACAAAACCTGCCCCCCATGGCAGTGTGGCGTTTTTTTGAATGGCCCCCACTCTAAGTATACCGACTTTGCAGCTAAAACGTGACAACGGTACCTATACAGTATACACCTATCAGCTATCTGAGAAAGAAGAGGTGTGGTTCCAACATATTTGGGAATATCAATTCGAGGTTGAAATGCTCGTTATACCGTTATAAGATTACGAGACAGAAATGTCTGCTTGCTGAGGGACTTAATTTATGACCATAGCATTCGCCGATATATATATATATATATATATATATATATATGTACATATGTATGTATAATATATCAGGGTTGCTACAGAAGTCGGATTTCAAAATTGAATGACTTTTCCAGCACTGAGAAAAGTGGATTATACCGTTTATGATCTTGGATTTTAAAACTTGGATCAGCAATCGAAAGATGTTAAGCCGCAAAATCTAGATATTAATTTTTATAATCCGGGATTTAAAAAATTTATATTCACATTCTACGGCTTAATATATATCGATTGCCGCGTCAAATTTTGAAATTCAAGATCATAAATGGTATAATCCACTTTTCTCAGTGAGGTTGTCCAAGTTTACTTTAGGAAAAATTCCAGGACTAGTTTTTAAAAAATACGGTCAATTATGCTACACATTCTGCTGATCCCAGAATAATTTACCAACAATTTCTTGTACAATTGAAGGGTGGAGGTACAGAAGTATAGATAATCAACAAAATGGGGATTTTTCAAAAGAGCGAAAAAAATTCTGTAAAATCGGAATTAATATTTATATATTAAACATATGTCTACTCCCGAGCCGAAGTGCTGTTGAATTAAGGCCAAAAAAGTTTGATAAAAAAAATATATATCCAGGTTTTATGTGGAAGTTGACAATCTCAAAGTCACACTAACCAAAAATTGGATCAGGCTTGACTGCGGATTGTGGTAAAAATGCAGTTTTTAATTTAAAAATAAAATCGTGCTTGCGAGATACGGGGATGCTGAATGTGAATAAAAGAAGTTTGATTAAAAAAAATTCTGATCCAAGAAAAAAAATGAAGATCACAGTATGACCGACATTTTTTGCTAAAAATCGGGAAAAAATAATAAAAAAATTAATATTGTGAAAAAACCCACGTGTTTTGGTTAAATTGTCCCAATTTGATACATGCTGTATAAATACAAAATATATCAAATTGTGCCAACTTAACCCAGACCCAATTTCCATCAGGAATTTTCACAAATGAACCGTAACTTTTGCGATTTCTTACAATTTAATTTGAAAATGAATTTTTAATACACCCAGGTTCAAAATTTTGGGTTTTGAGTTCTTTTGACGTAAATTTTTTTAGTTATAATGCGAAAATGCATAGTTACTGAAAATTATATCAGAATATCAGATACATACATGTTGGAAAAAAATGTAATTATTTCGAGAAATTAGGGACAATTACAAAAAAATCACATTTTTCTTTAATAAAAAAGTACCGATAATAAAAATTACTCTATAAAACATTTCCAGAAAATCGGTAGTTCGCAGATCATTCTTTCCTCATAAGCATTTTTCTATTGGATTCCCCAGAAAATTAAATCAAGGAAAAAAGGATCATTGTCTTCCAAGTTCTCATATAATTGAGCCAAATTATTTTATTTATATAAAAATATACCATTAAGCATTAATTTACTTACATATTATTAATTCATTAATTTAATTATTGAATACAAAATAACTTGTATTATTTATTGTTAAAAATAGATAGAAGTTTTGTTTAAATCAAGGTCTCTTTATTTCCAACAAGTGTTCCTATTCATTTATAATAAGTTTGACTGCAACAAGACAATATAAATTAATCGACAGCATTGTAATTTACGTGTGGAGTCTCTTTTCTACAAAGTGCGTTCACTATTTTTTGTCCTTGTTATTTCAAATGGTACTTAAGACGAATTTATGGTTACGAGTGTGACATAATCGGCCTCCACTCTCGGCTGTATTACACCGTTCATTATACATTTTATTTCTTTACTCACTAGCAATGACTCTCACTTCGAATTCCATGAATTTGATCAATTTTTCTATTCAATTCTTGTTGAATTATTCTGTATAACGATGATATATATCTTCTATTTAATTAAGTAGATAGTAATAATTAACCGCAATTGCCACGATTGTGGTTTAAAATAAATATTAAAATAACATTATTAATTCGAAGATGAATTCAAATGTTTCAACATTTAAAAAAGAACGTTTAGGTTGGCTAGAGTGCCCAATAAAAATTTAAATTTTGCAAATAAATTTCTTCATCTTGGTAAAAAAAACTGGTGCCATAATTTTCTTTTATCTAAAAAAAATTTTAAGAGGTTCCGCTAGGCTGTTTTAGATCTGAAAAAATGTTTTCCTTGCTTTAGATTTTTTTTAAATACAAATTAAAGGTTGAGAAATTCTTTCACCCCTAGAAAGCATTTGTTATTAATTGAGGAATAAGCCTTACAATTTTATGAAACAAACCAAAAAATTGTAATGGTCTGAAAGGGCCCATAAAAATTTTTTTCCCTAGAATAATATACACGCGATTTCTTCTAAAATATAAAGAAAATATTTTCCACAAAAGATCAATTAAAAAAAATGCCCGCTCACAGAAAAAAATCTTGAATTTCGAAATACACCAAAAATACACACTTTTTTGTAGTTCATAGATTCCTACAGTACTTTAAAATGTATTTTTAGCTATAAGTTTTCTGAAAAAGGATGTAGGCTTTTATATCTTTTTCAGGATAAAGTCACTATAGTCACTTTTTGAAATAAAAATATAACTTTAGTGAACTTTGAATTATATTGAATTCCTGTGAATTATTTTGAATTCAAACTGTATTTTTTGGGATTCCTTTGAAATCAACTGACTAATGGATTTTTTGGGGGGTTTTTAATTTTTTTTTTTATCACCTAAAAAGTTTTAAGTTCAACTTGAATTTCTATTTTTACTGAAAGCAATGAAATTTTTAGCATTTTTAAAAATGTTGGCACTAGATTGAATTCATATGGAATTCACCATGAATTATTGTTAATTTATCCTAAATTCTTTTAAATTCACATGATTCTATTTAATTCAATGGATTTTTTTACTTTCTTTTATTTCCTTCGCTTCATAAGAATCAAATTCTGTTTGATGAAAAAAACTGAATGAATTCAATATATTTTGTCAATATTTATTAATTATTTCCAATTCAATTGACTGTTGAATTAACGATTTTTCTATAATAAGTGTGTGTAAGTTTAACATTGGCGTAACGCTCGAGGTGACCCCCCCCCCCCTCCTAAAGGCGTTACATATTTTTTGAACGGCCTCTCAATTGAAATTATTTAAATTATTACATTTTTTTAAATAAAATTTTATCGTTTGAATAAAAATACCATTATAGACGACTTTGTTCATATTTTAGCAAAAATTTCGAAAAAAAGCGCAAGATAGAGAAAAGTACTCTGAAACATTTTTTAGAAGTTTTCAAGTGAAACAACTTTGTTTTTTGACTTTTTTGTATCACGTCTTGTTATTGCAAAAAAATTCAAATTTTCATTTTACATACAAATAAATTTAATTTTCTCTTCTCCGAGATGCGGCCACAAGATACTCTTTTGGGATAAATGCATCATATTAGTAACAACTTAGAAAAAGATCTAGAAAAAAATAAAACTATTTCCTTTTAGAGAAAATTGATTTTGAGGGTTTTCAGAAAAAAAACACGGCCATTTTATCAGTTTTGAAGTTTTTAAAATTTACTCGTGGATTAAAAAAATATATGGAAAGGTCTATCAGAATAAAAAAGAAAATATAAAATATCTATATTGGTTTAGATACAACACTTTTTTTTAAATTACGATAAATTCTTGATAAACGGCGCGTTACCAGTCTTAAAAGTTCAAATACGCCTAACTGTGTCAAAAAATTAACGATTCTGTGACTTTCAGCAAGCACAGCTTGCCCAATTTGAATTGAATTAGGTCTTTAATTTTTTTAATACAACCTTAATTTTTATGAATTCTAATTCACTCCCATTTTACTCAATTCAATTGAAATTTTTTTTATTTTTTAAATTTCGTTCAATTCACTCAAATTCTTGTGAATTTCATCAAAGTCTCCTAAATTCCCTTGAATTCTTCTAAGTTCCCTCGTATTTTACTGAAAACAATGAGATTTTTTCCTTTTCCAATTCATTTGAATTAATTTGATTTTTACTTGAGTTTTTTTTAATTCACTCTGAATTCTTATGTATTTATTCTGAATTTGTTTTAATTCATCTGTAATTATTATAAATTTCATTGAATTGTTTTGAATTCTTTTGAATTCAATAGATTATTAGTTACATTAGTATTGCACATTAGTCACTTTTAGTCAATATAAGTCACAAAATACATTTTAAAGTCCCGTAGGAATCTTTAAATTATAAAAAATGTGTATTTTTTGTGTATTTTCAAATTCAAGATTTTTTTTCTGTCACCTAGTATAAATATTTTAAAATTTAATTATTATTGAAAATATTCTCTTCACATCGTAGAAAAAATTCTGGGCATATTATTCCAGAAAAACAAATGTTCAGGGTCCATTTCACTCCATTAATTGTAATGAAATTACAAATTTTCGCTTTCAAGCGAACTTCTAAACAATTTCTAAAAATAAAATAAAAATTGAAGGGTGGAAAGGCAAAAGGCGGCCACTGACAATTTTCTGAAAATGGGGATTTTTGCTAGAAAATTCTCAAAAATTCAAATATACATCATGTTAAAAGGATTTGTTCGAAATCGTATTTTTTATGGTGGCAATACGTGAAAGTTACGTTTTCATATCTATTAAAAATAAAAACTTTCTGTGCTCAAACTATTTTTTATGATATTCATGAAATGTATACATATATTTCAATATCTTCATGGATCAATAATAAAAAATGTAAATTTGATAATTTTTCACTACCTAAAAGCGGAAAATCGTTTGTCACACTGTGACACCGTCTCATTGAAAATGGATTTTCTCGGAACTGAATACATTTTTCCAATAAAACTTTATTCTCTGTATTCACCAACACAACATCTCGGGGATGGATCATCAGTTTATTTTTTAATTGAATATTTCATTTCTTATCACTGCCTTAATTTGACTCGGACAGTGTAAAAAAAAAGTTACAACCCGACATGATCACCTTCGGAAAAAATTTTCTCATAACTGGAAGCCACTTTTCAATCAAACTTTTTTGTTATCGATTAAGTAATACGTCAGCTCGGAAGTAGAATATTTTTTTAAATTGTGATTTCGATTTTGCACAATGTTTTTTCGGTCTCTTGCACAATTGCCATTTTGTCAGTTATCTCCTTTTGCATTTCTAGCCATCATTTATGGCAATATTTCTTGACAAAAATGTATTAATTTAGGGGGTAGCGTTTGTAAAATTTGAAAATTCCAATTTGTATTGGGTAACATAATATTGGCTTATTAAAAACTGCGACTGCAAATAGGGAGCTTTACAATATTTGCGTATACTCGCTGATAACCACTGGTATCACTGATGATAATGCACCGGCTATATGTTGAGAGTACTTGTCCTAGTAATGTTACGCAAGACTTTAGATTTAAGTGCACTCGAGTTCACTTGGTTCGCTATTCTATCGACGTTTAATTGCACAATAATTGGAATTCCTTTGTGTCTGACTTCATCATGGGAAACAATCTGACTAAAGCACAGAATGCACTCTTCTGCCGCGATATTCTGAAATTGTTCGGAAAATCAGTTCCAATGCTTAAAAAGTAGGCAAAAAGCCAAATTCCTAAATTTTTGAATCATAGCTTTTTAGGTTTTGAGACAAAATAAGTATTCCAAAAGAACATAATTTAATCAGGCTGAATTAAATGAAAAAATTTCCATATAAGTTCTAATTGTATATTGCATTTAATGAATTCAATTCGTGTGAATTTAAAATAATGTAGGAACTGTAGGAACTAGAATAATTTTGTATTATTACATATATAATAAAAGAATCAACTCTTTTTAAAAAAAAATGTAGATACCATGTTCCTAATATTTAAAGTCGACATATATTGAATTTTTAACAAAATAGTTCAATTTTCGACCAAAAATGATTTTCTACTAAACGAGATTAAGTTGCAACAAAAGACTTGAGTTTTCAAGCTGAAAAGTAGAAAATTGCAACCAAAAATTTGGATTTACATCTGAATAGTTTAACTCTCAAGAAAAAAGACGAATTATTAACAAAAAAGTTGATCTTTTAAGCAAATAGTGGAATTTCCAACCTACAATGAGGAAAGTTCAAACCCTAAAGACGAATTTTCAACAAGAGTTTAATTTTCAACCAAGAAAGAATTTTTAATCAAGAAAGGAAAACAAAATCAACCAAATAGTTGAATTTTCGGCCAAAGTCTTGAAAATTCAAGCCAAAAAGAAGAATTTTCTGCAAAACAGTTGAATTTTTTATCCACAAATATGAACTTGCAACAAAAAGTTCATTTTCAACTAAATAATTTGATTTTTAGCAAAATAGTTGAATCCTCAAACAAATCAGATTAATATTCAACCAAACAGTTGCATTTTCAACGAAAAAAGATTAAATTTCTACCGAAAGAGATGAATTTTTATCCCAAGAAGACAAATTTTCTACAAAACCGTTGAATTATCATAAAAAAAAATATTAATTTTGAACTAAAAAGTTAATTTTTAACAAAGTAGTTGAATTTCCAACAAAAAAAGGTGAATTTTCAATGACAAAAAACAAACAAAATAGTTCAATTTTCAACTAAAGAGATAGGTTTTCTACTAAAATCATAAATTTTCAACCAAAGAAATTAATTTTTATCAAAGCAGTTCAACTTTCAACCAAGCAGTTGAGTTTTCAAGAAATGAAGATGAATTCTCAACAAAAATGTAATAGTGGATACTTCAACCAAAGAAGATTTTAATATTTAATAAAAAATAGTTTAATTCCACCAAAAAAGACAGATTTTTAACAAAATTGCATTTTTACGCAAACGGGATGAATTTCCATACCAAGAAAGAAAAATTTGCTATTAAGATTTTTCAATCAAGGAAGAGAAAAAATTGTAACCAAATTGTGAAATTTTCCAGCCAAAAAGGCGAATTTTCTAAAAAGCAGTTATATTTTTAACATAAAAGTATGAATTAAGAACAAAATAGTTAGTTTTCAACAAAAAAGCTGAATTTCCAACCAAAGAGATGAATCTTCAATCAAAAAATGAATTTTTTCACAAAGCAGTTTAACTTTCAACCAAGTAGTTCATTTTGAACCAAAAAAGATAATTTAACAAAATAGTTGAATTTTCAACGATTAAATTTTCCACCAAAAGAGATGAATTCTGAAAGAAAAATATAATAGTGGACTTTTTAATTGTAAAAAATTAACTTTCATCACAAAAGGTGACTTTTCTACCAAAAGATGAATTTTGCATCCAAAACGACGAATATTCTATCCAAAGAGACAAATTTTCGATAAAATGATGACTTTTTAACAAAATCCTGAAGTTTCAACAATGTAATTAAATTTTCAATTAAAAGAGATGAATTCTGAATCCAAAATTAACTTTCAACCAAAAGAGATGATTTTTCTACAAAAAATACGTTTTCAAACCAAAAGGATGAATTTTATGCAAAAAGACGAATGTTCAACAAAACAGTTTAATTTTCGACCAAAACAATTCTTGACAAAATAGATGAATTTTCAACAAATTAAGCTGAAAGCGAGAAAAGGAGGAAGTTTCTTGAAAACCGGAGAAAAGGCGGAAGTAGGGGAAAGAGTGTGAAGTCTGTTATTAGCATTAAATTTACATTTATTATTTATATGTCACATTACTGTAACACTACCTAAACGACATTAGGTGAATAGGGATAGCACACTTTAATTCTCGAGTAAGGTCTTAGAATTAGAACAATTACAAATTTCAGGAACTCGCAGTTATAATACTTAAAGAATGAAGCGTGAGATCTCGAGCATTACACCAAAAAAAAATTAATTAAAATTCTTTAGGAATATAAGACAATACAAAAACTTTTAACGAGAACTGTTATATTGAAGCAAATAGCATTACAATATTCAGGGTCTTGGCAGTGTCATTACTAAGGGAAAGCCTCGTTAGCCTATTTTGGCTTTCTCAGAAAAACAAATTAACTCCCAATATGACCTACACTAAATGTCTCTCACCAAATCAAGTAGAAAGCAATGCAATGCAATTTCTAACTGCCACATTATGTGTCACTAATAGTTACAGTGTACTATTAAAGGTAAATAAGTCAATTTTGCCTTTTATGAACAAATAGATTGACGCTGAAGATGATACTCAAATTTTGATTCCTTATCTTTTTCCAACTTTCAAATAGAAGTTTTAAAAGAAAAATATCAAAAAATATAATTTGACTACTCTTTTTTTTTACACCAAAAGGTGGAGTGATCACTCTACATATCATTTACGTAAAACCTGAACAAACTCCTAGATCTGATTACCATGAGATATCAGAAAATTTCATATCTTGATCAAGACATCATTGTCCCCAATAATTCCAGTTATCAAATAATGAAGGCTTGCAATTTGACACATTCTCTCGAATTAGTCAATACAGTCAATGTGTGAATAGTTCACAGAAAACCATTGGTGTCAAATTTGTTGAATCTCATTTTGAACAATGAAGATTTTCATTGGTTCTTCATTTGTTTTCGTGCCTGAAAAAGGTTGAAACTCAAAACTGCACCTTACTTTTGGCTTACTTTTGAGGATTGGTGTTTTACAGTGTTTGCAAAAAGGATGCGATAAACCAGCTTCGAGTAATTGATTCTGTATCAAAGCATGGAGAGTCAACTGGTATGAAGCTATCCGAAGACCGGAGAGTAAAACTGACACTCGTGTGTAAATGACGTAGCTTCGCTGGCCACGTGACTCGCTTACGAGTCTCAGTTGAGCAGGTGTGCTATGATCTTTGTTCGGTTTTATACCTGTCGAGTATAAACCGGCTGAATTTTCAACATGCTGTGATGGAATGTGACACACGTGTTGTCCATGCACTAAAAACTTCTAAAGAGATTAGGGGGTTCCCTGAGCTACAAGTCACCTATTGTTGGCTTTTGCCCCTCCCTAAATTTGAATTAGTGAGAAATAGGTCACTGAATCAAATAAGTAAGGAATTCATTGATGAAGAGTGAAAGAGTTTTTATGTTTCAAACTCAAAGCTTTCAAATCTGATTAATGACTTGTGGCTTTGGTTTGTAGCAATAACTAACTACCTGGTAGAAATGTCAGGTGATTTTATTTTGAAACAATTTGGATGGTTAACTAAGAAAGGTATATTTAAGAAAGGCCTTAATCATCAAGGATTTGTTTCTACCTCTAAACTAAAGCGCATTCTTCAGATGTTAACTCATGGTTACGAGCAAGCATTGTATCAAATCTCAGAAAATCATCAACATTATTAGGAGTCAAAGAACCTATACATTGCTGAAGATACTTTGCTCTTAATTCCATCATCTAGAAAAAAAAGTTTAAGAAAGTACTCTATTAGCTCATATTCAATTGCAAAAGTGTCTAGCCTAATCAGCATTGGCTCAACATCTCCAGTCTCCACCCTTACAACCGTACTTACACCCCTATCTTTGAATTTTTTCCTGAAACATTGACTTGTGACTACTTAATTGGAAATTTCTAACTCGATGATCCGCACAAGTGTCAGTAAAAGGGTGACCAGCCGGTAAAAAGGATTTAACAATCGGGGGGCGATGACACCCGGCGTGGTATCCGACAGCCACGAGGGTGGGTGTTCGGGATTCATGCGAGGGTATACCACCATCCCATGCAAGTAGGGATCAATAAAAAGGTTCAAGCGACCCTAGCTCATGATTCATATTCCACGTTGCTTGAGTAGCGGTTCTGGGGAAATTGGGTAATGGGTATCTATCAAACTGGTGATGTTACTCACCGCCTGAAATTGTTCCAGCAGCTCCTGCCGGTCGTCTATGGCGGTGGCCATGTTGCCCGAATTCTTCCTTTGCAATCCTAATCACTCGTCCCACCCAACCCTATAGGGTCCTTGCAGCCGGGATGAACACTTTTTTGTTGGCTGATGGTCTGGGTTTTGAGAACTTGATCGCTAAAGGATAAGCTCTCATTAGACACACTCCTGTTTTTTTTAAACTGATATAACTGATAAGTGATAGCACAGCGTGTCCTTTAATCACACACTCCCCGCGTCGTGTTGATACGCGACGAGAGGCTCAGAAAACAGACCCTACCTCGCAAAGCCGCAACGAATACTGAATACTGACGTATCCTTAGCTGTGAGCATGAGCGGCTTCAATAAGTGTCTGAGAGACCAGGGATGACTATAGCGAGTCATGAACCCTGGGATTTGGTTTAGATTCGTGTTGAGCTATTAGAGGTAATTGATGAATGAAGGGTTGCTAAAACCAAGCTTACTCTCCCTTGTTACTTTTTTGGGTAAACATGTTATGTTCATAAGGGAACGTCTATTGTTTACGTAAGGATGATTTTTGAAATTTTAGCCCTTTCCCCCCCCCCCCCCCTATTGTAAGGATTGGTAAGATTTTGAATTTTGATGACTCCCCGCCTCAACCCTACTTAGTGATGCTTCGAGACGATTTCGAGAAAATTCGAGATTTTCTTGAAACATGTTCAGGTGAACTCAAAACTTCATGGAGATCGAGAATCTCGAATAAAAAGTTACGAGATTCTCGACTCGAGATCTCGAAATTTTTTATTCGAGATTCTCGATCTCTATGAAGTTTTCAGTTGACCTGAACATGTTTCAAGAAAATATCGAATTTTCTCGAAATCGTCTCGAATGCATCACTAACCCTACTGCTTGAGTAAGATTGTACATTTTTTCACTCAATATATTAAAAATATATCAATTATTGTCAGCGTAAACCAGATTTCAAGGGATTTTAATGGGCTTAAAGATTTCCAGTGGTTTGAAAGTGTTTAAAGAGACTTCAAGGGATTTGGTATTTTGAGGTATTTCCAAGGACAACAAAGTATTTCAAAGATTTACAAAAATTTTACGGAATTTAACGAGCTTTCCAAAGCATCAAAAGCGTTAACGCATTTCCAGAGTTTGAAGTCATCTGGAACCATTTCAGAGAGAATCTCAATTTTTTCTGGATTTCAAAGAATTTGGGAGATACCGATGGATTTTGAGGGATTTTAAGGAATTCAGAACGATTTTCGCAGATTTTAAGGGATCGTTCGAAATTTCGAAATATTTCAAAATAAGTCACAGGTTTAAATAATATCAGAGGATTTTAATGGGATTTCGAAGATTTGAAGGAATTCAACGAGATTTCAGGGAATTTTCAGACTTCAGAAATAACTTCAAGGGATTTTGAAGGATCTTAAGAGATTTACAGGGATTTCACGTGATTTCAAAGGATTTTAAGAGATTTAAAAAGATTCCAAAGTATATCCGCCGATTTTAGAGGATTTCCTAGGATTTCAAAAGATTTAACGGAACTTCAAAGGATTTCCGAATACATATTATAAAGGATTATAAGAGATTTCGAGGAACTTTAATGGCTTTCAAAAGATTTTAATGTATTTTAATATATTGTAGCGGATTTCAAGAGATTTCAATGGATTTTGAAAGATGTAAACGGATATAAAATATTTCAATGATAATATTTCTAAGATTTCCAAATATTTCACGGCATTTCGAGGATTTTAACTGATTTTTAGAAATTCTTCAGGGTTTTCCACGGATTAAAAAAAATTATAAGGGATTTTTATGGTATTTTAAATGTTCCAAGCGTTTTTAAGAAATTTCGCAGTTTTTAAAGGGTTTTAAGGAATTTCAACGGATTTAAAGAGATTTCAAAGCATTTTAAAGGATTTCTTGTGATACAGAAGTATTTCCACGGTTTGTTTTTAAAGAATTCAAAGGCTTTTACCCGATTTTTTCAGGGATTTTCAAAGATTTTAAAACAAGTCACGAGATTTCAAAGGATTCTGAGAGATTTAAACAGATTTCAAAGATTTCAGTGAATTTTAAAGTGATTTAAAAGATTCAAAAAATTTTCAAAATAGTTTGTAGAATTTCAAAGGATTGCAAAGATTTCCAGGAATTCCACGAGATTTCATGAAAGGTGTACATCAGATTTCAAGAATGGTTTAACTTCCCGACTATATATCTATTGGTCGTGTGTCATATATGAAATATTACATAATAAAAAAAATAATAAAAATAATGATAGGATGAGATATAATAGTATAAAAAGTAATTTTAACAGCAATATATCAAAACTCGAATACTCAGATTCGAATGAAATGCGTATTAAAAGAAAGCTTAAAATTTCTAGTTTATAATCTTGAATGGACATAATGGGCATTTCAGGAAATTCTGAGATATTAATTAAAATAGGTATTTAATTCAAAAACTTATGAGGAATCTGAATTCAGAACCTATTACCCTTGTTTGAACTAACTTCAGAGTTCCTTATTTGTTTTCCGTTTCATTCTGTTAGGTTTTGAATTCAGACTCCTCGAGTTTTTCAATTATATAATTATTTATGTATATATTATTTATGTCCATTATGTCCATTCAGGATTATAAACTGTAAATTATAAACATCCTTTTAATATGCATTTCATCAAAACCTGAGGATACGTGTTTTGCGATACGTGTGTTACAAACATTTTATGGTTTTGTTTTGACACAATATAATTTCATTGGAAACTGGTCTGCACACCAAAGTGTACCAATTACCCCCCCCCCCCCTCCATATATTGGTGCTATAATACTATAATTAAATAATGATACATTATTTGTGGCTATTTGCGACCCTCAGTATAGTATTAATTGACATGTTTGCTGGTTTAGTGGCTTTGGGGTCCGTAAACGATGAAGAAGATTTACGTCTAAAGGAGGTCTAAATCTTCATCATTTACGGACCCCAAAAGTCACTAAACCAAAAAACTTGTCAATTATTCTTGATGATATTTATTGTTTCATTTGCAACTTTTTCAACAATAAGTCTCAGGGTATGTAAAATTTAATGTAAAGGGTTGTTAAAACAAACAAAAAAGATACGCAATATGATAGAAGACTACTGTTCTTTGTTGATAGGGGCATTCTTATCTTATCATGCACGTCCTGAAGGAAAAATCTACTACTGGAAGATGGTATTTTAGAGCCAACTCTTTTTCTTTATCCTGTATTTATATTAAGCCTTTTTCTGTCCTAGTTTATTAGAATAATTTATTTTATCTGCAACCTTTCTAATAACACACTATTACACATACATCCAGATGTTTCGGACAATTGATAATTAGATGCCGAATATGTTTGGATTAAAATTAACCATTCAAAAACACACTGCTCACCTCAGGGTATATGCAAACGAGTGTGATAATTAGTTTCCGAATTTGCAACAATCTGCTTTCGTTCACAGAAAAAAATAAACAAACTTCACGAAAAATTAAGTAACAACTGAAGTTTCCTCAATTTTTGATAACTTCATGTGCATATACATATATGCCACTATGAAAAGTCGGAATTATGATTTATAATCCAAGAATTTTATCATGTATTTGTATTTTCTTTTTAACTATTGTGTACTGAATTAAAATAAATTATATGTAAGGAAGAACTGATCATTTCTACGTGAAGTGCACAGTAGAATTCGAAAAGTTTCATAAAAGAAAATTATAACAATAGAATAAAACAATTAAATGTATTAACGTGCACTTAAAAAACTTGTTTCAAAGTGGGGCTAAAGTGGAAAGGGTTTACATGTTTCTAAATGAGTATAATGACAGTATTATTTTCGTCCAATTTTTCGAGAGAGGGCACAATTTGAATGTTTCATGGAAAATCAAGATAGAAAGAAGTTAGGCTTTGTTTTAGTTGAGGAAATAACTTTTATTTTTATAAGGTAATATATTTTCATCAATTTTCCTGAGTATATTTGCAAGATATATCCATTTTGACGATTTGTTCACAGTTTTGAAATATATCGTAGATTTCTCTTCCAAGAAAAAAAGTTATTTAATAATTTCTTATTTTCAGTATAAGAAGACTTTAAAAAATTTGAAAATTAAAACGCATAAAATGAAATTTTTCTTCACGAATTCTACTTTTTACGTTTCTTGAAAACTCTCAGTTTGTACGCTCCTGCCACGAGAGAGAAAAAGAAAGAGAGAGAACTTCAAACATGCTGTCTACTTCAAAGTCACAAAGAATCACTGACAAAGTGCGAGTAGGCAATCTCTGACAAAAGTATGACATATTTAAACTCAATTATTAATAATATGCAATAAAAAAGCAAAAAATAATTCTAATATTTTCTTCCTCATAAACAACATTGTATTTTACATTGCGCATTTACTTTTCTCCTAACAAATGAAAAACACCTCCAGACGAAGCACTTGAAAGTACAATGACTATGTTTTTTTTTAATTTTCAAGGTATTTTTAAAAGATGCATATCATACGCGATCGACCCAAATCAACAAGCTAAAGTACATTAATAAAAAATATATAATATAGCTATATAAATAGAATCGCAAAAGTATTTTGAAAAATTTTAATGTCATATAAACTTACATTAACTGATTAACTATCACATATATTAATTTTCATTTCTCTTTTCTGTGATTTTGAAGAAATATTCTTATTATTCTGCTTCTATTTCACACGAAATTGATAATATTTTGTGGAAACATTATCATTTTTATTTTATCTTTCTGCTGTTATCCTACCATACAGACAATACAGCGAATTTTTAGTTCCGTTATTTTCACTGAAAATTATTATCAGTGTCCATAAATAAGACAAAAAAATTAATAATAAGTGATATATGTGTACAGTGAAGAGACATTCAAAAACTAACAAATGACATCTTATAAATATATTTCTGTACCTTTTAGACTCTCTGTTAACGATCATAGTATAATTATGAACTATGCACTATTCAATGTATGCGCCTATATTACCTACACTTTAGATGTGTAATGCACCTATGCTTATGCCACATTAAATACGAGTACTCTCACGAGGATCCGGATTCTGGATAAGTAGGCACATAAATACCGAGACTGTTTTCCCAGTACTTATAGCTGAAGATGATAAAAACATAGTCTACACTGTATGATTAGCATTTGGTGTCAAGAGAACTCATCCCTTTTGAGTACTTCTACTTCTGTTGAAAATATAAATTACACGTCAGAAATTAATTAAATGTTGAAATGTAAGAGGCACACATTATTAAATAAATGTTAGCTTACAGTTGAAAGGGGAAAAGAGGGCATATACAAATGCTCATACGTCAGCTGGTGTTAAAAGACTAAAGAATTCTTTTTTTCTCGTTACAATTTCTAAATCTAAACAATTTTCCTACATTTTTTGACAATTAAACTCGTTTCACTCATCAAGCCATTATAAATATTCATCTTTATTTCTTAACACTCAAGATATTCAAAATTTCAAAATTCAAATTTTCAAATTTGAAAAAGGGTTAGTGATTAAATGGAGAGCCGCAATCTGTTGGACGTCGATTAGATTATATATTTTTTCTGCTTTACACAGAATAATGTTTTTATTTTATAACAATTTACTTTTAAAATTATTATTTCCATATAAAATATCATGCTTTTGTATGAAAACTTTTGTTTGCCTCGTTTTGGCGCGCAGCTTAAATTAGAAAATTAAAAAAGAAAATATCAAAGGGAAAGGGTTAATGTATATTTTGATGTAGGTGATGACAGGAAGAAACCTAAGAAAATTAGACGAAAAAAAGTTTCCTGCATATAATAGTCTACAAAATTAAATTTCAGCATTTTTATTAACTGTTAGCTAATAAAAAACAGATGAAAAACGAAAACTTTTTTTAATGCACATCTACATGCCAAAAATTTCAATTTCATAAATCTCGGAAGACAATCGAACCACTAAAAAAGTTTTCAGAGCAGTGATCATAAAAATTAAATTTCCTAATTTTTTGAATTTTGTACCCAGCAACTGATAAAAAGAAGGCTATTAACAAATTTTATTTTTCAATGCAATCTACATGTCAAGACAATCGAACTGAATGAAAAGATTCCAGCATAGTGGTCTAATGACTAATAGACTAATAAAGGTATATGATGATGATCTGTAATAAAAGATTTGATTCAGGACACATTCTAAGGGGTATAATTTTATCCGAAATGTTCAGTTGTAAATGAAATAAGTCATTATAAATAAGTTCTTACGAATCGATTTTAATTCTTAAAGCATTCAAAGTCTTTTCAGCTTCCCTTATAGTGTTTCGAAATATTCTTTGCCGAGCTCTTTCATGATTTCCTTTTATTCAAACTTGAATCAGTTCGCTGAGAGTACAGGACTTATTTCAAAGATTTCTATTCTGCCGTTTTCAAAGCTTCATTATAAGTTGAGTAATTTTACAAAGAGAAAGCTTGGTACAATTAACGTTAAGTAGATACATTTATTTGGTTTCATAATTAGCAGCAAAGAAATTTTTTTTTATAGGTGACTAAGAAACCGAACATTCAAGAACGGAAACCAAGTTAATATAGGGCTTAATATCTCTTTTTAATATTTTCATAAAAGATTATTACAAGAAAGACATATTTTTCTATTTTTTCTTTTGTTTCCTCAAAACATAGAAAATTGAAATTTTAACTGGAAAGACTACGACAATTTGGACGAATGGTAGTTTCAATTTATATGTCAGTAGATTCAGTAGGTTCTAAAAAATTTGTCACGGTCATTCAAATTAAAAAATTCAAACTATTAATGCTAACAAAAATTGTATTTCAAGAAATCAAAACTGAACTGCAAATTAAAGTACCCGAAGTGGAACAATTTTGAATTCTAAACTTTTAAAATTGAAGCTTAAGAAATGTTTAACTCAGAATTTTTCTATTCAAACGCTCAATAATTTGCAAGTGAAGGGTGGCAGTACAGATCTTAGATAACCAACAAAATCAGAATTTTCCAGGATAGCGAAAAAACAGTCTGTAAAATCGAAATCAACATTTAAAGATAAGACAAAAATCTACTTCTGAGATGACATGTTGCTGATTCAAGTCCAAAAAAATTTGATTAGAACAATTTATCCAGTTTCGACGAAATAGATGTGTCAGTTGACAATCTCAAAGTGACACACTGACCACAAATTGAAATAGGCTCGGCTGGGGATTGCGATAAAAAATGTAAAATCGTCAGTTTCAATAGAAATTAAAACTTACTCCGCAAATATTGAATTTCTGAATGCGCGTGAAAAAGATTTGATCTCAAAAAGTTAGCCAATTTAGAGTAAATTGTCTAATAATTTTAAGGTTACAACTTCACATGGTTTAAAAATCGGCTTTCGGTAGAAATTACGAATCAAATGTTCAATTTTTTACAAAAATAAAAACTTGCTCCCGAGATATGCGGACAGTGAATAAGAATAATATAATATGCTTGATACCACAAAATTGATCTGGTCCGAGAAAAAAAATTTAGTGTCACGATATCGCACTATGACAGACAATTTTTCGCTGAAAAGCCTAAAAAAATAATTTCTTTCAATAAAAAATAATAATTTCAAGAAATATCGATGCTAAGGGAAAAAAAAAATTATGAATGCGCTCAAATCCTAAGATAAAATATTAACTAAAATGTAAAGTAAACTTTTTTTTAATACTATATTTAAAAAATGATAATATGAACAAATCCTTTCAACACAACGTGTATTTGATTTTTTTTTTAATTTTTCATGGAATAAACCCATTTTCGGAAAAATGTTGGTCATCCAGTTTTGTACTGCCACCTTTCACGTATGAAATGGAAGCTTTTAAAACTTTTACATTGAACAATTTTAAATCAAACGACGTTAAACTGCAAAATTAAAAATTTCATACTTTCATAAATTAAACAGTTCAAATATTTTTGGTTAAAAAACATAAATCCACGCTATCATTTTCAATACTCTAAATTCAAGAATGAATAAATAAATTTGTCAAATTTCAAAATCCTGAAAAAGCTTCAAAATTTTATCTCGAAATCTTCTGAAATCTACATTTTGTTAAAAAAAATTTTTAATCTTTTCAAATATTAAATTATTTTTGAAATTTTTTCATAATTTTTAAATATCTTTTAAAATGATTCGAATTTTTTCTAAACTTTTTTTAAATCCTAAAAAATTACAAAAATTCCCGAGATTATTTTTTGACAATTTTAGAAATATTTTGAGATATTTTTAATCATTCTCTTAAAATTAATTTTTCAGAATTAAAATCATTTTTAATTGCAGGAATCTTAAGAATTTTTTTTTATTATCTTGAAACCTTTCAAAATCCGTAGGAAGCTTAAAAATTTGTTAACGAAATCTTCAAAATCTATATTTTGTTTTATTTGTTGAAACCTTTGCAAGATTTGAATTATTCTTGAATCTTTTCAAAACTTCCAAATCTCTGAAAATTACTCGAATTTTTTCTAAAATAATCATTGTTTAATTGTTATTTATAAATCAAAATTCAATACTTTCATTTACGAATAAAAAATTTTCTAAATACACCAATGAAGATTGTAAGATTCACAGTTTACATTTAGCATTCTAAAATATTAACGAATCAAGGCCATTGCAAACAATTAAGTTTCAAATTGTTTAGTTTGTTAATTTTGATTTATAGTTGCTTATTTTAAATGAATAGTCCAATATTGCTAAGTATTCAAAAATTTTTCTTTTTTTTTAATAAAAAAATTCAAATTGAATGGGTTAAAAATGGAATATTTTATACTATTAAAAATGGAATATTTTATACTAAAATAATATTTGAATATGATTTGATATTGAATAAAAGCATTTAATTATGAATCTATTGATTTAAAGTTTTTTTAAAATTGAAAATAGTTTATATAGTTTCAATCAGATGTTTACATTTTTTAACTACTAAGGTTTTCGATTTGAAACATTTCAATTTTTAACGGTAACATTTGTAAATTGTTTAATTTTAAACAAATTCAGAATCGTCTTGTAAAATTAATAATTCTTCAATTTTTATTAATATGGAACTACAGTTCAATTTCAAAAGTCATTAATTAATTTATATTGACGGTTGATCAACTTAAAACTTTTTATTAAAAATGTTCAATTTCAAACGCTTTTAATTGTATTGTAATTGCTCAAGTCTTCAAAACTGAATTTAAAAATTCTTTTAATTGAGAATGTACGCTTGAAAATTAAACCTAAAATGGAAAATTTGTAAAGTAAAAGAATTTAGAATTACAAAGTGTAAACTGAATAATTTTATAATTGAAAAAGTTAACAATTGAACTTAACATTAAAACAAGAAGTTGAAACCGAACTTATTTTAAATTCTATTAAATCATTTGCTATGAAATTTGTGATATTTCAAGTGATTGAATAGATTTTACTTTTAAAAATTTGTAAAATTCCCGAACAAAAAATAAATTCACTGTCATTTCCCGGTTTCCTGGTCCAGCGGCCATCCTGTTATTTCCAATGTCTGAATCGAGGAAGGTTGGAGAAAGATACTGGAAAATGTTTTTTTTTATTATTAATTCCATTTTAGGATATTTATAATATATTTTTAGGACTTTTTCAACATTTTTCGAACTTATCGTCGAGAATTTACGATTTTTACTTGACAGCACTTGGCTGACAGGAAATGGCAAGGGGAGTTCAAAAGGGCCCGGTAGTAAAATAAAGGAGTAAGGTTCTATGAGAAGATAATTATGCGGGATACACTGGGCTTTGCTCTCACGCTATCAAGTATGCAATCTCCTGGAGGGTTCCTATTATACAAAGAAGGAAATTGTCAAACTCATATCCGATCAATCTTTCCAGAACATGGCGAAACCCCACTACAATATTTCACAATCAATTCTTATCTATCATTTATTTTCATGTTTTTCACTGAAAAATGTCCTATATTCACTGTTTTATTTATTATTTATTTTATTTATAATCAAACGATTGATTAAAATCAAAAATTTGTTCAGTCCTTGTAAATATAATATAATATATCTAAATGTGTGAAAATAGTACTATTCATATGTAAAATTAAGTCATTTTTTTCATTTGTGAAAGTAACTTTATCAAAGAATCAGTATTTCCTAACGGTACAAGTTTCTAAGAATTTAATTAATATGTTTAATTTAGAAAGCTTTGACTAATTATATTACAAGATATTCTTAAATATATTATTACCATCGATTAAGACGAATTTTCAACTAAACAAATTTGAAACCAAATACTTAAATTTTCCACCAAAAAAATAATTTTGCAGCCAAATAGTTGAATTTTCAACTGAAATGATGAATCTTCAACTGGAATAGTTAGATTTTTAACCAAAAAGATCGATTTTCAACTAAAATGATAAATCTGCAACTGGCATAGTTGAATTTTCAACAAAAAATGTTAACTTTCCACCGAAAAACACGAATTTTCAACAAAAAACATGCATTTTCAACCAAAAAAGATAAATTTTCAACCAAAAATTGAATTTCAACTTTTACCTTGAAAAAAAATTATTTTTAACTTGAATTGAGTTCAACCCAAAAGGGTTTGCACCTCTCGTTTTTTTTTAAATTATTTCAATGATGCCTCATGGTTATTATGTATATTTTCGTGAAAATAATTCCAAAGCGGTGCTTTTGCAGCTTAAACTCTGTAATTTAGCATACAAAATTATTTGAACGTTAAATATCTTTGGACATTCGGAACACAATGATATTTTTGAAAATCTGTAAAAAATTGCAGTTTTTTTAAATATTTCTTTACACCAGAGCATGCTAATTTTATTTCGTCTAAACCAAAATTTAAGTGCATTAAATTTCCCGTAAAACTAAGAAGAAAGGAATTTTTATCTAATATAATTTAAGAGATACAGCCTTCTGAATTTATATTTTTCTGACAAACTTATCAATAAAAAAATGTAGTTTCAGTTTTTGGGAAACAGTATATTTCCTGCGGACTCTGGAAATAAAATCAAATATTATTTATATCTCTAATACATCGAAAAATATTTAAAACAATTAATTTTCAACAAAATAGTCAAATTTTGAACTGAGATAGTTAAATTTTCAGTTAAAAAATTAATTTTGCACCACAGAGAGGAATCTTCAATTAAAATATTTAAAATTATGAACTTTCAATAAAAAAAAAATAAATTTTTGACAAAGGAGTTTAACTTTCAAACAAGTCGTTGAATTTGTAATTAAAACAGCCGAATTCCCAACAAAAAATTTAATAGTTGATATTTCAACCCAAAATCATTTTAATTTTGAATCCAAAATAGTTCAATTAAACAAAAAACGAATTTCCAACTAAGAAAGATTTTTCAGTCAAAACAAAAAGAGTTTCAACTCAACTGTTAAATTTTCAAGCAAAAATATGAATTTGCAACCCAGAAGAGTTGAATTTTCAGTTAAAAATTTAATTTCCAACCAAACAAAGGAAAACCGAATTCACAACAAAATAGTTAAATACAGTAATATAAAGCTACTTTTTCAAATGAAAAAACATGGTTATTTAAATATATATAACAATTGTTTTTTAATTGAAGCACGCTCTCAAAAAAGTTCTGATTTTAAAAAAATTTTCCTGACATTTCAAGGTTTTTCCGGGTATATAAAAATTCCCTGAAAATTACATAAAATTACGAGTATTTTAACTTTTACGTCTACTTAAAAAAACACTAATTTTTCCTTCAAATTTCTATAGTTTTTTATCCAATTCAGATATTCCAATTGTCTTCCCCACACTTATATTTTTTGTTTTTAATTTTGCCTTCTATACAAAATGTTCTACAAAAAATACATCTTCCGTGTTTGTGATATCTTAGATCGTTTACCAGAAAAATTCGAAAATTGTATGTTTAGAAAAAAAATTCTCCTGGCCTTAAAAATGGTTTAGCCCATATATTAGCCACGCTAATATATATATTACCACGCTGAAAAACCCAGTTCTCGTCAGATCACTGAAGTTAAGCAGCCTTGGACGCGGTTAGTACTTGGATGGGTGACCATTCAAGAATACTGACGTGAGTGCTGTTGGCACATCGTGGGTGTGGTGAGCCCACACTTGTAGTTATTTATAACTACAAGAAAAACCTAGAAACACTACCCGAATCGGGTAGTGTCACGCCTACCCTGAACGGGAAATGGTTTAATGGTATATATTATTATATTTAGCCGTTATTATATCAGCAGAAACTATAACAAAATATGGGAAAAAATTAGAACGGTGGGGTTTTCCAGAAAATCTTTTTATTTTTATCTTCTATTTATGAAAACATGACAATAATATTTTCTGGAAAACCTAAGCTTTTTTATTATTTCTAATTTTTTTTTAAGTTTCTGCTAATATAAGATGGGTATGCTGTCAGATTTTTGCGGGCTAAACCTATTTTAAGGCCGGTGAATTTTTTTTCATAAAAATATAATTTTCAAATTTTGCTCGTAAGCGATCCAAGATATCACAAAAGAGCTAGAGGTATTTATTGTAGACCCTTTTTCAGAATCAAAAGATTAGTGTTTTTTTTAACAGATATCCAAATTCAAGTACTCGTAACTTCGTAGAAAAATGTTTTTTCTCATGAATGAAAAAAAAAAACTTCAAATAGACATGCAACTAAAAATAATGACCTGAAGTTAAGATTGCGTTAATTTTGAACTCAAGTCCACTTCATTTTTGTTGAATGTCAGTTTATAATTTAACCTTAAAGATTTTTTTATTTAAAAATTATTGATAAATTGATTCTCAAACAAATTACCAATGAACTTTAAAAATATGTTTTTTTTAAATAAAATACAAAGTTTTCTATTTTGAGCATCTCTATCATGAATTAGAAAAAATTCAGAGAAATTAGAAAAATAGTTAAATATTGAGCGTTTTAAAATAAATCCTTTTGAATTTCAAGCCTTTCAGATTTGGAGATTTACAAAATTGAGCTATTGAAATTTGCATGGATTTGAAATCTGAGATTGACCATATACTGCCTTGCAGAATGCGACTTTCAAATTCTAAGTTTTGAAATTATCAAATATATTGATACTTCGAAAAATTCTATCCATTTCTAATGCTTTCTAGACATAATAGGAATCTTGAATTTCTTTTTCATAAAAGAAAAAAAAGTTTGATGTTTGTTCAAATAGAGGATTATACTTGTGGTGAAATGTTAATTCAGCGAAGGATACTCTATAATTGGAAAGTGCATTGTGGTCAAGAAAAATATTCAACAGAGGATTTCTGACGAATTAATCACTTTTTACATTGACCACAAGAGCGATAAAGTGTGAAATCAGCATATTAAAGCTAAATAATAAATTAAGGTGAATCATCGCATCAGTGATCGGTAATCGGTGCAAACCAGTGGCGTGGTCATGAATGACTATTCCACTCTCTATAACCCATATCATTAGAATGGTGAATCAGCTTCATTCTCTATCAAAACATGTCGTGTTTGCGCAATAAAACTTCAGTTTGTGACGAAATGGATAATAATATAATAAAAAATATAAACACAATTTCAAATTGATTTAGAAAACAAAACTATATAGAGCAATGGCGCAACTATTGTATTTCGCGGCGCAGCAATTCTGCTATTTCTTCAAATTGAAGCGTTTAAATCTTAAAAATTATAGGTCTGTAAATATTTAAAAACAATCAATTGTAAATTTAAGGACATTAAAATATAGGAATTTTCAACATCTGTCATGCATATCCCTACAATTTTTTATTTTGTGTTAGTTGTCGTAGTTTTGTTAGATTTTTTGAATATTTGTACAGTTTAAAATGATTTTAAAATCTTTTTAAACTACTAAGTGCCTCTTCTTATACGAATTTTTTCTAACATCTTGTAATCTTGCAAAATTGAAAAATTTGCTCTAAACTCTTTTATAATATTTTTCGAAATTTGAGGAAATCATTTGAAATCTTTCTCAATATTCGCTTCAAATTCATTTTTCAAAATAAAACTTTTATTTATTTTTGAAAAAGACGAATTTTCAACAAAATAGTTGAATCTTCAACGAAAAAAGATTATTTTTCAACGAGTTGCATTTTCAACCAAAAAAGATGAAAATTTTACCAAAAGAGACAAATTTTGTACAAAATAGTTTAATTTCTTAACCCGAAAATATGAATTTTCAACCAAATAGTTGAATTTTCTACCAGAGATGAAGTTTCAACTAAAATGATAAATCTTCATCCAAAAAAATGATTTTTTAACAAAGTTTTTAACCAACTTCAACCAAGTACTTAAATTTTCAACTAAAAAACATGAATTGTCAACTAAAAATGTAGTTGTCGATATTTCAACTAAAAAGGATTTTAATTTTAAATCAAAATAAGACGAAAATTTAACAAAATAGTTCAATTTTTTACCAAACAGTTTGAATGTTCAATCTGAAAATATGAATGATCAAAAACAACAAAAATCATTTTCAAGCAAGTAAATGAATTTTCTACCAAAAGGATGAATTTTCAAGTAAGAACATTAATTTTTTTTATAAAAAAGACGAATTAAAAAAAAAAGACATACATTTTCAACTAAAAAGTAGATGTTTCAACCAAACATGGAATAGTTCAATTTTCAGTTAAAATTTAATTAAAATTTTTTTTTAACAAATTACAGTTGAATTCAACAAGAAGACAAATTTTCAACAAAATAGTTGAATCCTCACTCAGAACAGATTAATTTTCAACCAAAAAATTACAGTTTGTTGATTCTCCTGAAACTTTTCTAAATTCTGAATAAGCTTCTAAACTTTCTGTTCGAAATCTTCAACAATCTACATTTTGTTTCAGATTTTTAAAAATCGCTTCCAGTTTTGAATTATCTCGCAATCTTTGTTAACTATTGAATATCTCTCAAACTTACTCGAATTTTCTCTAAAATTGTGTCATTTTTAAATCTTTGAAAATTAAACTTTTACCTTTTAAAATGAAACCTGAATCATTTTACATTTTAGTGTGGTAGCAAAATCTTAAGAACAGAATTATTTCCCATTATTAAAAAATGTTTTACAATTCAAATGTTCTCTTTTGTCAATAATGTTTGGAAACATGTATAAATAAATTTTATTATTAAATAAAAGTGCTTATTTGGAAACTTTGATTTACAAAACTGATGGTGCAGAAAATTCGTAATGAAACTTTTTAAGAAAAGAATAAACATTCAAATTGATTTATCTTGTAATCACGATTAAAAAAATATAATTTTCCAAAACTTTAAATGTGATTCACGGCTCGAATTCGTATTCTCGGGTTTTCCGGTTAGTATACACCTCGTATTACCAGTAACGTCTTAGGAAAGAAAAAACATTATTTTTTATGAAAAAAGTTTAAAACTGACAAAAAATAATTATTTTAACAATAAATCTTTAATAAATCATGGCTAATTCGTTCGGGGGGGGGGCGTTCCCAACAACTCTACTGTTTCTAATTTGGAAAATAAGTAAACAATCTTCAAATACAGTTATTTGTTTAAAAAATATATCTTTTTTTTAAAATTGTTTCAACCATGTTAGCCATCGTTTTAAAAATTGGTAAGAAGCGAAAGTCAGAAAAAATTCAACTGCAAAAAAACATTGCTAAAATAAAGTTATTTTTTCAAATTTTACTTGCAAATAAATAAAATTTTAATACATTACACCTAGGGGGGAAAAGTGCCGCTCCCCCGTGGCGCATACGATATTTTTTCATAACAAATGGATGATTGGAGACATTTCTCGAAATACAGTCATGATTTGAGACCATATTAGATTTTGGGTGAAGAAACATGAAATTTATGTTAACTTATTCCAAATTATCAAAAATTCAATAAAAAAATTGCCGGAAATTTTTGGTAATTTACGGTAATTTTAGAGGTGATATATGGCAACTTACCATAAACTGCCCAAAAATTCCATTTAAACATGTCTATAAATTTTCGGAAATTTATGGAAAATTTTCGGTCATTTATGGTAATTTTACAGGTAAATATGATAACTTACCATAAATTACCAAAAATTCATTTTTTTAAATTTCCATAAATTTCCGGAAATTTATGAAAATGTTCGGTCATTCATAGTAGTTTTACCTGTAATTATGGTCACTTACCTTAAATTACCCAAAAATAATTTTTAAAAACTACCATAAATTTCCGGAAATTTATGAAAATTTTCGGTCATTTATGGTAATTTTACCGGTAAATATGGTAACTTACCATAAATTACCCAAAATTCATATTTAAAAATTTCCATAAATTTATGAAAATTTTCGGTAGTTTACGGCAATTTGATCAGTTATATATGGTAACTTTCCATAAATAACCGCAAAATTCTATTATCTGCAACCAAAATTTCCTCACAGTTTTTACGGTGAGTGGGCTGATCATCGTAAAATGCAAGCTCATAGATGTTTAATTTTCATTATTCACCTCTGACGTTACTTTTCAGTCCCTAGGGAGTAAAAAGTAAAGCTTTAGCTCCGCTTCATATATGAAGCGGAGCCTATAGGCGTCGAAAAGAGCTGAAATCATGCATGTGTCATAAAAAATGATTTTAATAAAACAATTCTGGGTATGGGAGATTTATGGTATAATATAATTCCGCCAAGTTGTATAATGTCTAATTTGGCTTCTTAAAATTTATTTAAAGATTTCTTTAAAAAAAGTTCCTTTATATATTTTTTATGACACATGCATGATTTCAGCCCTTTTCGATGCCTATGAATCAGGGCTAAAGCTCTACTTTTTGCTCCCTAGGGAGTGAAAAGTGACGTCAGAGGTGAATAATGAAAATTAAACATCTATGAGCTCGCATTTTACGATGTTCAGCCCACTCACCGTAAAAAATGTGAAGAAATTTTGGTTGCAAATAGAATTTTGCGGTTATTTATGGAAAGTTACCATATTTACCGGTAAAATTACCACAAATGACCGAAAATTTTCATAAATTTACGGAAATTTTTGAAAATGATTTTTGGGTAATTTATGGTAAGTTAACCATATTTACCGGCAAAATGACCATAAATGACCAAAAAATTTCATAAATTTCCGGAAATTTATAGAAATGAATTTTGGGTAATTTATGGTATGTTACCATATTTACCGGTAAAATTACCATAAATGACCGAAATTTTTCATAAATTTATGGAAAGGCTTAAAAATGAATTTTGGGTAATTTGGTTGAAGGAAATTCGAAGAAATTTAAGGAGTCTAGATTCTTCTTTTTCGTATTTTTCCAACGTGACTTATTGGCTCCTCGTTTAGAGGTAGGCCAGGATTCAGCTGATAGGCACATATTAACTCCTATCAAATACAACGCTGCTGAAGGCTGGTAACCTTCTCAGCATGAATCACCAACCAATTGAGACTCTCGGTTTCCTTTCTCTTTCCTCACCTCCCCCCCCCCCCCTACACAGTAACAGAAGTATTGGTGGGACTGACGTTACAGATAGACTATCCACCTTACAACGAATAATCACTTAACTTGGACATGATTTCGGCTCGCAAAACAAATTTCGCGCATAAAGGTGATAGTTGGGTGTACAATCTAAACATGAATAATACAAACAATAAAGTAGCCTCGGAATGGACTGAAACTTGGATTGACGAAATGCATACACACGGTAAACGTAAAAGTCGAGTTTCAGGCGATGAATGGAGACTGGGTGTCTGGAATGCTAGAGGAGTGAACGACCTTAAAGTAAGAGAACTACGAGAAACTATGCATGCAAGGAAACTAGATATTTTATGTGTACCTGAGACGAAGAAAAAGGGTTGCGAAAGTAGAAACATAGAAAATGGGGTGTTGAAAGGCGGTTTTGAAATATGGTCAGGAGTAGGTAGTGAATCAAATCGTAGTCAAGGGGTCGGTTTAATTATGAATGAAAAAGCAAGACAGCATCTCAAAGATCATGATTTTGTATCTCCCAGATTGTTGTGGGCTAGAATGAAGGTAGGAATCAGAAGGTTATTTATCATAGCGTGCTACGCCCCAGTTGACAGTGAGCCGCGAGAAGTCAAAGACGCTTTCTGGGACACTTTAAACGACACAATAAGTACTTGCGATCAAGGTGAAAGAATAATTCTGCTAGGAGATATGAACGGATGGGTCGGCGTTCAACGTCAGGATACAGATACAGAAAGGGTGCTAGGTAAATTTGGGGATGCAACAAAAAAAAACTATAACGGGGAAAAATTAGTTAGCTTATGCTTAGAAAAGGGCCTATTTATTACAAATACTTGGTTTAGACACAAAATGATCCATATGTACACCTGGCGTAAAGGAAATAGCCACAGTATAATTGACTTTGTTATTGCGGATGAAAGACTAAGAGAACTAGTGAAAGATACAAGAGTCATGAGGGGTTCCGAATGCAATACCGATCATTACCTCTTAGTCTCCAAAATAAATTTAGGGCGGGGATGGAGAAGAAAGAAAACAACAAAAACAAAACAAACGCGAATAAAGATTGAAAATTTACAAAAACCGGAAGTGCGAATAGACTTTCAAAATAGGTTAAACGAACGTATAGATGAGACAATTTGGAAGGGATTAATAAACAGTAAAGATTTAGAGGGCATGTGGACTTTGCTACGGGATGTCATCGTTGAAACTGCGACCGAAGTATGTGGTACGGCGGTTGTTGGAAGAAAATCTGGTGATGCATGGTGGAATGATGAAATTGAGTCAGCCCAAAAAGAAAAGAGGGAAGCGCACGAAAGAACGTTGCAAATTACAGGTCTTAGCGATGAGGAGAGAAATAGACTTAAAAATGATTACAGACACAAAAAGAGAAAAGTTAAACGACTAGTCAAAGAGAGTAAAGAGAAAATGAGAACAGAAGAAGAGAGGAAAATACAAAACAGCTTTGAAGGAATGATGAAACTATTATATAAACAGTTGAAGGAAAGTAAAAATACAGAGTTTGCGAGCATGAGAAACAGCAAAGGTGAAATGCTATATGATATAGACGGGATAGTAGACGCTTTAAAAGACTCTTTTAAAGAACTATTAGGAGGTAAAGATATAGGACAACAAAACTGCGACATAGAACATAATGCATTAGAAAACCCAATTGAAAAAGTATGTGTCACTGAGGTCAAAAACATAATAAAGAACTTGAAAAACGGTAAGGCTGCTGGTGTAGATAGTATCAGCGCTGAAATGCTTAAATACGGTGGCGAGTACATACCTCACAGGTTGTGCGAATTGATAAATTTATGTATCGAGACGGGAGAAGTCCCGGACGATTGGAGAAAAGCGATTATCGTACCAATATACAAAAGAAAGGGAGACAAAAGCAACTGCAGCAATTACAGAGGTATCAGTCTACTAAGTACCGTAAGTAAAATATACTCAAAAATACTTATTCGTAGGGTAATGGAAATTACAGAAGAAAAGATATGGGAAGTCCAAAGTGGATTTATGCCAGGAAGATCATGTACAGATCAGATATTTAGCCTAAGACAGATCACAGAAAAAAGCTTGAGAGTAGGAAAGAAAGTTTTCTGTGCATTTATTGACCTAGAAAAAGCATTTGACACGGTAAATAGAAGTAAACTTTGGGAAGTTCTTAAAGAGTACGGAGTAAATGGAGGGCTCCTGCAAGCAATAAAAACAATATATACAGGTAGTAAAGCGAGCGTAAGGGTAAACGGGAAACTGAGTGACTGGTTCGATATTATGCAAGGCGTGAAACAAGGATGCGTTATGTCCTCGTGGCTATTTATCATATTCATGGATAAGTGTCTAAGAACTGCACTCTTCGACGAAGAAGGTGTAGATCTCCAAACAGTCAAGGTACGTGGGTTAGCTTTCGCAGATGACAAGATTGTTATGGCAGAATCAGTCGAGGATTTGCAAAGAATGTTGAATAAACTTAATACAAGCATGAAGGACATGGGACTCAAAATTAACGTAAATAAAACAAAAATCATGGTGTTTGAGGGAAAAAGCGAGAAAACAATATGCAACATTATCATAAATGATGAGAGATTAGAACAAGTTGACCAGTACGTGTATCTAGGTAGTCTATTCACTAGCGATGGAAAAATAGATGGGGAGTTAGATAGGCGCATAAATAAGGGTAGACAGGTTATCGGTAGAGTAGGATCCATCCTCACAAATAAAAACATATCAAAAAAAGCTAAAATGGCCATACATAATTCTATATTCGTACCGACTGTACTATACGGTAGCGAGACATGGACCTGTCAAGAAAAGGACAGGAGTAAAATTAACGCGATCGGCATGAAACCTCTGCGCATAATATGCGGGAAAACACTGATGGACAAAGTCCGAAACGAGACTATCCTCAAAGAATGTGGTACAGGAGAGACACTAGTTGACATATGTGAAAGAAATCAGTTAAGATGGTTCGGACATCTTGAAAGAATGAAAGGTGAACGACTGACCAAACAAGTGTATAAAGGTAAAGTAAATGGTAGAATGCCCAGAGGTAGACCGCCGAAAGAATGGTTAGAATCTATAAATGAGACATTGATCCGTAGAGACATAAGAAGCCATAGAAACACAAGAGCTTGCATGAAAAAATGCATGGACGTGAAGGAAGCTAGAGTAGTATGCCAGGACAGAAAAGTGTGGCGACAAATAGTTTGTAAACAGAGTGACAGTAGAATGAATGGCGCCTGAAACAAAGACCTTGGATACTAATGGGCCCAAGTGGAGAACCATACATAACAATTTTGTGAGGCTCTTCACTTGGGGTGATCGCTAGAGAGATTGATCAGCAACCTGGGTCGGAGCAGTGTTGCGGAATAAACGTGTCATTTAAATAAATAACACGAGAATTCCAGATCAATCTGAAATATTTATACCTAACATCCATATACCTATCTACCTTATACCTATATACCTACATGTCTACATACCTTACAACCTTACACCTATATACCTATTCAACCTATACAATACTATTCCCCAACCGAGCAAGTCACGCCTACCCCGAAAGGGAAATGGCTTAATGGTATAATAATAATAATATGGTCAGTTATCATATTTATTGATAAAATTACCATGAATGACCGAAAATTTTCATAAATTTCCGGAAATTTTAAAAAACGAATTTTGTATAATTTATGGTAAGTTATCATATTTAGTATTTACCGGTACAATTACCATGAATGATCGAAAATTTTCATAAATTTCCGGAAATTTATGAAAATGTTTAAAAATGAATTTTGGGCCATTTATGGTCAGTTATCATATTTACCGGTAAAATTACCATAAATGATCGAAAATTTCGATAAATTTCCGCAAATTTATAGACATGTTTAAATTGAATTTTGGACCATTTATGGTAAGTTACCATAAATCACCTCTAAAATTACCGAAAGTTTCCGGCAATTTTTTTATTGAATTTTTGATAATTTGAAATAAGTTGACATAAATTTCATACTTCTTGACTCAAAATCTAATACGGACTACAATCATGACTGTATTTCGAGAAATGTCTGAAATCATCGATTTGTTATAAAAAATATCGTATGCGCCAAGGGGGAGAGGCACGTTTTCCCCTAGGTGCATAATATACTATTATTATTATTTTTCCCCAAATTACATAACCAAATTTTATTTCACAATGCATACAGTCGTACTTGGTTGTTGTACTTTTTGTACGCGTTTGCGTAGCAGATGTTTTTGGTGGGATTCAATTCATCTAAATGGAAATTAAAGAAAAAAAATCAAAAACAATATTCACAATTTACAGATGTCACAATGAAACAACTTAAGGCCATGTGACGAGTGGGTCACGTGACCGGATTCCTACCTTACCGACACTTTTTTTTAATTGTAAACTTATTTTCACACGAATAGCCACATCGAGTTGAAAATTTGGGATAATAAATAAGAAGCACTAAGAAAGGTGGGTCTAGTCCTAAATTTTAATAATTATGAAAAAAGGAAAAAAAATTATTTACAAAAAAAACTTTTTTCATAATTATACAAATTTAGGACCAGAGCCGCGTTTCTTAGTGCTTCTTATTTATTATCCCAAATTTTCAACTCTATGTGGCTATTCGTGTGAAAATAAGTTTACAAATAAAAAAAGTGTCGGTAAGGTAGGGATCCGGTCACGTGACCCACTCGTCACATGGCCTTAAGAATCCAGCAATTGTAAAACTTTAGAATTAATATTTGTTAACGTTCCAAATTGTAAAAAGTACTAAATAAATAAAAGTTCTCAAAATTACTATTTTGAAAATTCAAGCTTTAAATGTTTAAACCCAAAAATATTCTTTTTCTATAATTCGCGAAAAAGTGCCAGTTTTTCCACCTGTTTTTGGTGTAAAAAGTTACCGATTTTTGCTCGATGACGTGGCGCATGCGCAGTGCCGACCTTTCCGGGCAACAGTGACAAAAGTGGACAGATGCAGTGGAAAAAGTAAATGGACAGTGATAAAAGTGAGGCACAGTGGAAAAAGTAAATGTTATTTCGGGTGGGTTCGTGCTGCCTCGGGTGGACTCGTGCATCGTGCGCAGCCAACTTCATTCTATTTTCCGACTGTCGTCCCTAACCTAAAAGCAATTTCCTGAAAAGTCTCGAGTTGTGTATTTTGTATGTACTTTTGTCACTTGGCAAAAGCAAAAAAACACCGTCAGTTTCTCCGAAAATACTGTGCTTGGTTTTTTTCACGAAAAATCGGAAGTTTTGAAGCCCTCAACTTTATGGGCCAACTATTCAATTGTGAGAACCAGCTTATTATTACTGCCATATTATTGCCATGGTTTTGATAATTGCCATTGTCATTGTTGCGTCAATCGACAAAAAATCGCCTTCTTTTTACACAAAAAACAGGTAAACAAAAACTAGCACTTTTTAACAAATTATAGAAAAAGTATCGTGTCCCACACATTGAAAAAGCGACGATTTAAAACTCGTGTGATAGCCACCCTCGCTCCGCTCGGGTAGCTAACTTCACACTCGTTTTAAATCTCTCGCTTTTTCAACTTGTAGCACAATATACTATTTAATCGAAGTGTTCAAAATTAGACAATTTTAAATATAAGAATTCTGTTCAAGCTTAGGATAACAATTTTAAATTGATAAATTAAAAATTTTGGCCATCTCAGTATCAAACCTTTAAAATTTTACGATTTTAAAACCTAGACCATAAAAACGAGCAAATTTCTTGAAAATTATAAACGTTTTTACTTTAATGAATAAAATAAATTGTTTAAAGTTCAAAAGGTGAAAATTATAAGCCTTCACTAAAGTTTAAGCTTAAATTTGGGAACAGCTTCGCGCGCGGCTCCCTTCGCTCGCAAGTTTGAGCGCGCCTAGGGCGCGCGACTGTTGGAACTCGCGCTTCGCGCTCGATTATGTATTCACCTCGCGCTACGCGCTCGGGCGTATTTACATCGCGCTTTACGCTCGGCTCCTCTAGATTTTTGAACTTCGTGTTCGACTTCGATGAAAAGAAAAAGTTTGTTTGCAAATATTATAAAATTATCAAAACCTCTACATATTAAGTGATTGTTAAATTTGTTTTTATTTTAGACTGAAAAGGAACTTTATTTACTCAAGGTTCTATCGACCTTAAGGAACACATTCTCATCCAGACACTCGCGCTTCGCGCTCGATATTTGATTTGAAAATCATTTGAACCGTATGATAGAAACAAAAAAGTTTGAGCGCACTTACGGCGTGCGATTTGGTAAATACACTGAACGCGCACTTTGTGTTTCGTGTTATATGTTCTTCATATACAAATTACTAAATTTGTATTTGATTTCAAATGAAAAGTAATGATATAATTCAGGCGACAAATTTTATTAGTTAACATTTTATTTTAGCTTGTGCCGTTTATCAAAAAAGTTAATTTTTTCATTTTCAATATATTCTTACCACAAAAATTGATTACGGGTTTGTAAGTCTTTTTTGAATTCACAATTTGTGTTCATTTATATGTTTTCGTACCTTGCATTGTTTTTTCAAAAATTTGATTTTTTTACTGTCAATGTTATTTTCACGAATAAAAAAAAAACACGCATCCTATCGAAACGTGAGTCACAATAAACTTGTACCTCTTCCTTGGATGAACAAATTTTGTTTCGTTCATTTTTTCGTAGCTGGTAATATTCGTCTGAAAATTTGATTTTTCTATTTTCAATGCTGTTTTTTACGAATAAAACAAAAACTACGCGTCATATCAAAAGGTGAATGATAAGAAATTTGTAGATCTTTTTTAGGTGCACAATTTTGGTGAGATGATCTTTTCTGGTACCTTGCATAGTTTGACAGCAAAACGGCTTTTTTGATTTTTCATTAATTTTTTGTGCGATCAAAATTTGAATTTTTTATTTTTCAAAAAATTCAAAAAGTTGTTATGAAAATATTATAGGGTGTTCAGGAATCAACGTTTTTCTCCTCTTGACTTTTTTTCATATCGTGCGTTTTTCGGCTTAAAATGTTCATTTTCGTTTGTTTTTTGGAATTTTAAAAATGCTATAACTCCAGTAATTTTTTTTTTATCACGAAAAGTCATAAGAATATTTTGTTCGTCATTTTGCGTACTACTAATAACCGTGCATAGAATTTTCAAATCTTCAAAAAAAGTGGTCTCAAAAATTTTCAAAATGTGCTCACTTTTTGGATTTTCATCCAAAATAGCTGGTTAACGAACTCGTTCTCTATTTTTCGGCCATAAAAAAGTGTGCCAAAGCTCAATCAAATCTGATCATTTTTTCGAAAGTTATCGTGGCTACAGACAGACAGACTACAGACAGACAGACAGACAGACTACAGACAGACACCTTCGTAAAAATCGTTTTTTCTAGCTCAGGGGGTCTCGAAACGTGGAGATTTGATGAAAACCGACTATGTCAAATTTTACATAAAACCAACCTTCTCATTAGAATGAGAATGTAAAAAAAGCTTTGCAACTATAGTTTTAATTTCAAACGTTATTATAACGTTTCAAATTAAAAATATAAATATATTATTGTGATATTCGACATTTTAAAAATTTCAAATTGCACAATTTTAAAATGTTATAATTTTTAATTGTAACTCCTTAAAAATAAATAATAATTTTAATTTTAATTCAAGTAACATCTAATTGAAGACCTAATTTTAAATACAAAATAACTTAAATTAAATATCTTAAAATTATGCAAATTTTAAGCATACGAAATTGAAAAAATAGTAAAAAAAGAGTTAGCTATAAAATGTAACAATTTCAAATTGTAGTTTTCAAAGTTCAATATTTTGAAATAGGAAAGATTCACTGTTAATCAAATTTTGGTAAATATTTGCATCCATCGATTCAACATTTGATAAAGAATTTAATTTTCAGAAAGGTATAATACTAAATTCTGCAACACTAGGTTACTTCCTTGTACGTATAATATTTATTATACTCTTTCGCAAATGTTTATGTTATAATCTTACAAACAAACTTTTTCAACTACATTCAAATCTTAATTTCAACCTTAAGTTTTATAAACATCTGTAATTCGTCTACATATAATATCTTGGGTGTACAATGAAATCTAGATTCTGTGTCGCATATTAAAATAGTTATCAATACTGTTAATTATTTAATAATACAGTTACTTTACCAGATAAAATACACCATCATAATATTTTATAGAGATGAATGAATTTCGATGGAAAAAAATGAAACTATTTTCAAATGAAACTGGAGCGAAACAGGAAAAAAGTAATCTTAAAGAAGGAAACAAACACTAAACAAAAACATATCTAAAATGTATAGATCCAAAATAAATCATGAAATTTGTCACATAAAAATTATGATCGACAAAGCGACAAAAAGCTCTATGAGTTACATCTAGACGATACCAGATTTTCTATATACACGTACATTTCCTCGATTATAACATTTGCAGCCCATACAGACAAATATCCTTTCAAAAATTTTATTCTGAGAAAAACAGAGGAACAAAAATGAAGAAAAATGACAATTAGGCTTCATTTCACAGCGTGTTTTAAATCCTCCCTAAATTTAAAGAATTTAAAACACTCTGTGCCGTGATCCGAAAATTTAGGTTACACATACGTTAACATAAAGTTCCATGAAGAAACCAAAAATAATCAGACAATATTGTACAGTAGGTGAATTACGTTCCGCCCAAATCCAAGAATTCTAAGATTCAAGAAAAATCTTTTTAAAAAGCGCAATTTTTCAGATTACACCGGGCTATTCAAAAATTGATATTCTGTATGCGTGATAATGTATTTTATTTTACAAAAGACTACGGCTTTCTTAAGGCCCCTGAAAATCATCAGTGAATCGGACTTCATAAACTGAGGCCAACGGAAAAGCCATTTTGTCTAGTTTTTTTTGTATAGATAATTTAAAGAGTAGAAAGAATCCCGGTAAAGGCCGTTTTTTTGGAGACAATTATATTTTTATGTCATAATCGAAAGAAAAAAATACGTGACGTAACAATCTTGTTACCGGCCATGCCGGAGGAAGAGTATCTGCTCGGTTCTGTTTTTGGGCGAACCTAACGACATAACGAAAAACTATCTTTTTATGACACATGCACGATTTCAGCCCTTTTCGAGGCCTATGAAGCGGGGCTAAAGCTCTACTTTTTATTCCCTAGGGACTGAAAAGTGACGTCAGAGGTGAATAACGAAAATTATACATCTATGGGCTCGCATTTTACGATTATCAGTCCATTCACCGTAAAAACTGCGAGGAAATTTTGGTTGCAGATAATAGAATTTTGCGGTTATTTATTGAAAGTTACCACATATTACCGTAAATTACCGAAAATTTTCATAAATTTTGGAAAATTTATTGAAATTTGTTAAAATGAATTTTGGGTAATTTATGGCAAGTTACCATATTTACCTGTAAAATTACCATGAATGACCGAAAATTTTCATAAATTTCCGGAATTTTTTAAAAATGAATATTGGGTAATTTATGGTAAGTTACCATATTTACCTATAAAATTACCACAAATCACCGAAAATTTCTCTAAATTACCACAAATTTATACATTTTTAAATTTAATTTTGGGCAATTTATGATAAGTTACCATAAATCACCTCTAAAATTACCGTAAAGTACCAGAAATTTCCGGCAATTTTTTAATTGAATTTTTAATAATTTGGAATAAGTTAACATAAATTTCATGTTTCTTTATTCAAAATCAAATATGGACTGTATTTCGAGAAATGTCTGAAATCTAAGTGCATAATATACTATTCTTCAGGCCCAAATTCACTTTACTTTTTCGTTTTGTCGTTAGGTTCGCCATAAACAGAACCAAGCAGATCCTCTTAAAAAAAAAATGCCCCCTATTAGCTGCACTACTATAAAACCAATATCGCA
>CAKNYM010052880.1:222416-242968 GCA_932195095.1 Andricus curvator
CTATTAGCTGCACTACTATAAAACCAATATCGCAGTAGTGGAGTATTCAGTGGGACGGCAAGCCGACGGAGTGGATCCAAAGCCCCCCAGGCTTTGGATCTACTCCGTCAGCTTGCGCGTTCGATTCCCGCCTCGTACTCTGGAAGAGCCTCGGCGGCCCATGCGGTGAACACTAGCCTAGCAATTTCATCTCCCGAGAGTCGTGGGACCGGTACCGCTAGAGAAACAGGCTCTCTAAGTACTTAAAGCTTACTTACTAATTACTTACTTAAAGCTCTTGGTGGTTCGGAACCGACCTTAAACTGTAGGTCCCCCTCCAACCACCGAGAACGTGTGTGGGGGTGTGTAAAGGAATAGGGAAGAGATACAAGAAAAATGTAAACCCTTAGGGGACATATTAGAAGCTAAGGCAGTAGTGGAGTTTACTATTAATCTAAAAAGGGAGTCGATAAAACAGTTGTCTACATCTTTCCTCAGGCCCAAATTCACATTACTTTTTCGTTTTGTCGTTAGGTTCGCCAAAAACAGAACCGAGCAGATCCTTTTCAAAAAAATTCCCCATATTAGCTGCACTACTATAAAACCAATATCTCAGCAGTGGAGTATTCTACTATTAATCTAAAAAGGGAGTCGATAAAACATAACTTATTATTATTATGTCGCCTACATCTGTGTTTGCTTTCGTGACTTAAACCAAGCTTGTTAGCGGCCATGCCTGAGGAAGAGGATTTGCTCGGTTCGGTTTTTGGGCGAACCTAACGACCTAATGAAAAACTACCTTTCTACAGGACCCAAGTTCATCGTAATTTTTCGTTATGTCCTTAAGCTCGCCCAAAAACAGAACAGAGCAGATCCTCTTTCTCCGAACGACTGTTTTATAGGTAAATAGAATTACTGCGATGGTGGTTTTATCGTAGTGCCGCTAATAGGGCGCATTTTTTCTTTTGATTATTACATAAAAATAGAGTTTTCTCTGAAAAACGGCTTTTACCGGGAGTCTAGCTACTCTTTAAATTATTTATACAAAAAAACTAGACAAAAAATGGCTTCTCCGTTTGGTCTGAGTATATGAAGTCCGATTTACCGATAATTTCCAGAGGCCTTAAATTTTCCTACCATGGATTGTATCCAATAAGATGCAATATTTTTTTGTACACAGGACTCGCTCTACTTTCTTTTATATTACCAAAACGATGTTTTTCATAACTTAGAAAAATGTCACTTGTGAAATTTCAAAGATTTGGCTAAAATACGAACTTAACACTCCAAAATATTTTAATATTCGTCCAAGAAAAGATACTAATTACATTTTTTCACATTTCTCACAAGAGTCCTCTACTTCGATTCAAGATAAAACTGTTGGATTCTAGTAGTAGAATATTAAAGGTGTACATAATAATTATCTATTTTTATATTTTAGTACATAAATTATTTTCAGTCTATCTGTACACACCATCGGCGCGAAGGATTTGTGAAGGCCTTAACACTCATTTCTCACTGCTACATCCATTAAAAACTTAAATCGTACTATTATTTCGATAATGACGATTATTTCCTTACAAAATAATTACGATAAAGGATCGGTGGGTTCTAGAAACTTCAGCGGTTTTTATTTTCCTAATTTTGCGGAGGAAGTGTATTCATATTTTATTAAGAAAAACAAAAGTTTTCTGTGTTTCTGAAGAAAGTATACTGGTTTTCAAATTCCCACTTTGCAGCGTTCCACTGCACTTTATTCGACAATCACTCTTATTGATATTCAAACGTCACCCAATTCAAATTATTCGAATATAGTATTAATTAACAGCTCTTAAAATTGTATGCTTTTTGTTTCGAAACTCTCAACTTTTGAGAATAATAAGTTCAAGAGAAAAGTTTAAAATATCCCTGGTGCAACAAATTATACAAGAAATTACAACTTTTCGAGAACTCGTAGATTGTTGTAAAAAAGTACAAAATTCTACAATATAAAATAGTCAGGTTTTAAAGAAAGGTTTGGAAATACAATTAAAAAGTTTGTTTAAGCTTTGCACCTAACATTTCCCGCACTTTTATTCCAAACATCGAATTAACTTTAATATTTTTCCCCTATACCCGCGCCGGAACTTGCGACTTACACGTTCGTTCAGAAGAATCTTAAGTTGATCTTTACTCGATTGGTCACGTCACAGCGAAGTAATGTGGCATTTAGTCCTCTAGAGAACTAAGTAATGCCATGCGCATCCTCAATCTACCCCTTCTCCCTGAGACTGCGCATCGTAACTTAGATTCTTCTGAACGAACGTGGTCGCTCGTTCCGGCGCGGTGATTGGGGGAAAAAGCATCGTGTGCAACGAGCGTGATAATTCGATTATCCCGAACCAATTATCCCGCTTGTTGTACAATCTACTATTAACTAAAGACTCAATCAAAAACAGGCACAAATTGTTGCTAACTAAAAAAATGTTTAATTTAGAAACCATTCAACTTTGGGAGTCACCGAATTCCGAAATATTTTGAATTCAAAAGCATTTTATTTAATAAATCTGAAATATTTGAGAATTTTACACTTCAAAATACAAAATGTGTCCTGATTGTTAAAGGACCCCTTTCTATAACTCTTACCGTTTTTTTGTAGTACTTTGTACATTTGTACTTCCTTTTAAATTATTCTAGAAAATTGCCTCTACAGTAAAGGGCACCATTCTGTAAAAATACAGAAAAATACAAAAAATGTTTCAATAGCATAAAATCCTACTTTCTTCTAGTTAATTCCACAAAATTGTACATTTAGTTTTGTTGTTGTTGTAAAACGTATTCCACCAGGGATTATTCTCAAATGAAATTAAATGAATACAATTTTGTTCTCAAGTCAATCACTTCTAGAAACTAAAATTTCGAAAATGTAAAGTGACTCAAGAACATCGAAATTCAGGGTGTCTACTCAAATTCTGAAAAAATCCCTGACAATTCCAGGTTTTTTCCAGGTATAATTTTTCTTAATATGAAACCATTAAAGTATTAAGTATCGCATTTTTTAAGCAATTCTGACCCTAAAACTCTACAAAGTACTACATAATATTTGAATTTCCTTTTTAATTATCCACCTGTGAATGATTAAATTGTAATTAATTAGGTTAATTAAAAAATCAGAAAAAAAGTAATAAGTAAAGTGTGGTCCAAAAAAGACTTAATTATGTTGTTGAAAATAGCTTCCTTAACAATTTCTTTTGGTGTCAAAATGTACCCTGATTTTTTGCAAGATTAAAAAAAATTGAGTGGCCTTGAGAGGCAATGTTTACAAAAAATTACTTATTTTATTTTAATTACTGTTGTTAATAGATTAATTTGAATTAGAATACATTCATTGATTTAAGTTTAACGAAATACATTACTCAGATTTTTGGCAGAATTAAAAAAATATATTGACTGGTTTCTCAAGCCTACTTCTGAAAAAATGGCATTTTTTTTTAACTGCCGTTGTAATGGATTATTTTTACTTAGAATATATATATATATATATATATATATATATATATATATATATATTTTATTTTTTAGTCAAATTCCTCACCCAGATTTTTTACAGAATAAAAAACATATATTTAGAGGTATCTTAAATCTATTTTGGAAAAATTGCTCTGTTTTAAATTGGTGCAATTAAAATAAAATAAGAAATCCATTAATAACGGCAGTAATAAACAATAAGGAATTTTTTGCAAACATAGGCTTGAGACCCCTAAATATTTTGTTTAATTCTGCCAAAATTCGGGAGACATTTGGACACCAAAAGGAACAATTTGTAGGGGAGCCGTTTTAGAAGAAAAAAAAGTTTTTTTGGACCGCCCTAATAAGTATACAACAATTAGACGAGTTAATTATAAATAATAATTTTTTTCAGTCTTTATAAATAATATCTAACGATGTAGAGACGTTCCTCTTTATGTATAAAATTAAACAACGATGTTCCTTAACGGTACAAGCTTTTAGAAATTTTATATATAGAGGATATTCTTAAATAAACACGTATTATGACTATCGAATAAAAAGATTAAAAAAAGAAAAAAAAATGGGACTGAAAAATCCCGAAAAATAAATTTCTCGAAAAGTATATAATATTACCGAAATGGAAAATTCCCGAAGATATATAATATTACCGAATTTGAAAATACCCGAATAATGAAATTCCCAACAGACAATTGCCGAGTTAAATAATATCCGAACTATAAAATTCCCGAATTTAAACGATTTCTAATTTTTTGTTAATTTTTTTTTGTAAATATTATTTATTTACTAAAAATACAAAAATAAAATATTTGTATTAAAAATTTTTTTTTTAATAAAAATATTTGATTATTGTATTTTTAATTAATAAATAATATTAATCAAAAAACAATTTTTTTAATTGTTTAAATTTTCGAGTTCGGCAATTTGATTATTCGGGAATTTTCAAATTCGGTAATATTATAAACTATCGGGAATTTTTTATTCTGGAATTTTCCAATTCGGCAATATCATGAACTGTTCGGGAACCTATAATACGAATTTTCCAATTCGGGAATTTTATTTTTCAGAAATAGTATTATTCCGAAATTTTGTTATTCGGGAATTTTATTTTTTGGGATTTTTCAATCGTCCGAAAAAGATTTTTGATTTAAATAAGTACAAATTTATCTTTATACGTTTTTTACATTGAAAAACATCGTTACTTAATTAAATATTACAATTTTTAAAACAAATTTAAGCACGCTCGAAAAAGTTACCTGATTTAAAAAAAAAAAATCCCCGGCTTTTCCCTGACATTTCCAGGCTTTACAGGTAAGTAGACACCCTGCAATTGAACACGCCAGGGTTCATCCGTGACGTAAAGCGAAGAATTTCTTTCCCAAAATTGTTTCTCAATCTTCACAGATTAATTTTCAGGTGACATTTAGATAAATAATTTTTGACGAGAGTTGAATCAGGTGTTGACGGAGTGACGGCTGGCTTCTGTAGAATGGTTTTCTGGTCCATCCTTCTCGATTTTCAAGCAGGAAATGTTCCTTTATGTAGATTCAAGGTTTATTTTTCATCTTCAACTTAAAAAGTTCTAACGAAAGATATTCCGTCCTGGCTTTCTGCATCCGTATCCGCATCCGCATCTCCGCTGTGGTATCCCTGGGATTGAGAAAGGGATAGAAGTGCATCCAGGCCTAAAAATGCGGCCAGTCTATCTGGCGCTGCTAACTACATTTGTTTAAACAAGAAAAACAAATATTTTCTCTATGCAGCTTTACTGATAACTACGACAGAAAAAGTGCTAGGTGTCCAGCAATGTGCAGAACAAGATTTAACTAATTTTCTATAAACAATACTCAATAACAATGTGTCGAATAGGGTGGTCCAAATTTGCGTTTCAACATTTTCCCCCTTTTTATGGTTTCCGTAGACAGAATTCCTTTTTTAGAAATTCGTAGCCCCAGGCAGAAACCCTTATATTTTCAGTCCGGAGTCCGTCCGTCCATCCGTCGTATTATTTTCCAAGGAGGGGAAGCAGGGTACGAGGGGAGGGGGAATTGAGGAGGTAAGGGGAGAGGAAGTAGGGGAAATGAGGCAGGAAGTAGGAGAAATGAGGGAGGAAATAGGAGAAGTGAAGGGAAATAGAGGAAGTGAGAGGAGAAGTAGGGGAGGTGGGGCAAATAAGGGGAGGGGAAGTAATGGAAAATAAGTAGAGGGAGAGTATGGGAAATGAGTTGAGGGAAATTGGAGGACATGATGGAGAGGGGAAATAGAGGACATGATGGAGGAGGAAATTAGGGGTGGGGGATTAAGGGGAAATAAGTGGAGAGGAAGTAAGGGGAGGTAAAGTAGGTTAATGAGGGGTCAGTAGGGGAAGTGAAGGGAAATAAGGGAGGGGAAGTAGAAGAAGTGATGGGAATTAAGGGGAGAGGAAATAGAGGAAGTGAGGGGAGAGGAAGTAGGGGAGGTGGGGGAAATTCGGGAAGGGAAAGTAGGGGAAGTGCGGGGCAATCAGGGTTGGGGAAGTATAGGAAGTGATGGGAAATGAGTGGAGGGAGACTAGGGGAAATCAGTTTAAGAGAATTAGAGGACATGATGGAGAGGGAAATTAGGGGTGGGGAATTGAGGGTAAATGAGTGTAGATGAAGTAACGGGAAATAGAAGGAGTGGATGTATGGGAAGTGAGGGGAGGAGATGTATGGGAAATCAGGGGCAATATGGGAAGGGGAAATTAGGGAGGGTACAGTTAGCGGGGGAAGCCAGGAGAGGGTAGTAGAGGAGGAAGAAGTAGGGTAATGTAGGGGAGGGAAAGGACTGGAGGGGGAGGTTTGAACGCCTTAATTAAGGTCTTAATAGGCTACGAAACCTTTTTTGTAGACGCGCGGCGCCTACTTTGACGAATTTTTTTTTCAAATCGATCGACATTAACACGTGCCTTTGGGTCTTTGAAATTAACATGGGATTTTAATTGGGAAAAGCTTAGTTTCCCGAAAAATAGGAAAAACTACTGCTTGTTATCAATTTCTTGTAAACTGAATTTCATTCACCGCTTAAGAAATGTTGAGGGAATAATTTTCATCTTGTAACATTTAGAGTTGTCGTCCGTAAACAAATTGATTTTCAGAAGACAATTGTTATCAGATTTACACTTTTTTATTAAATGAAATCTAATAAAATTCCACATCAAACTGTAACAGCAAATTTTTTAGATACATTTTTTTTTAAAATTTAATAACAATAATAAAAAAATTTGAGTTTTCAAGTATACTGTTTTTTAACAAATACTTGCATTCATTTAAGAATACCTAGGAAATATGAATTAACTATCCAAAAAAGATGTTAAAGAGGAACGAAAATTTTAAAAAATTTATTGATTTTTTTATAAACAAATAAGTGAATTAAAATGGTTTCGTGGGGATTGGCAACCATTCGTCACTTGATTCGTACAAAATTTGAACATTTCCTGGACAAAATGAGTTTTTTTAGTTGAAGTAATGAAAGTTAATAAATAATTTGTTCTTTTATAACCCAAGTTTATAACCAATTATCTATATCAGGTATTTATGACGGAATAGATACGTTGTTTCTACGGAATCGATAATACATTACATATATTACTTAATTAACAAATGCACTATTTGGCTATTTTTGGACGTATAAACTTGGTTCTTTCGGCGCAGTCAACTGTAAAGAACTAACATCTAAATTTTTAATGACATTTTGATGGCAATAACTGTAATTGTTAACAAAAATGGTTTAAATTAATTTTAATCTTGTTATGTATTCATATAATAAATTTCTGCTTTTTCAGGGAAATATCAAATAACAGCCAATTATTTAGCAATGACTGCTTGCTATGAATCGATAACATTTGATAATTGTTTAAAGAAAATTAATATGAAAATGAATCTCACATTTAACATGTGGACATATTATTATAAAAATCAAACTAATTCTAATAAAACAATTCCGTAAACCGAAAAAGAAGGTCAAGTAATAAATTATCAATTGTTGTCGCCTGATAGTAAGGAATTATTGCTAAATAATTTTCAATATATTCCACAAGAAAAACGCAATTTTTAGTTCACAAATGCATTAGACGACAGCAGTTTGTTTATATAATTGTTAATAACAATAACAATAGTGGATTGTTATCGAAGTGTCTAAAATGATTTAAAAAATTTGTTATGAACAGTTGATTACGTTCAAAGAACAAAGTTTGAATGCTGAAAAATAGCCAAATAATGTATTTTTTAATTAAATTTGTTTAAACAATTATCAAATGTTATCGATTCATAGCAAGAAGTCATTGCTAAATAGTTGGCTGTTATTTCCCTGAAAACGCAGAATTTTATTCATAAATACATAACATCAAAATTGATTTAAACTATTGTTTTTAACAATAACAATTGTTTCTTATCATTAAAATTACCTTATAAAATGAGAAGTTACTTATTTATAGTTGATTGCGTCGAAGGAATCAAGTTTGTACGTCCAAAAATAGCCAAATAGTGTATTTGTTAATTAAGGTTGTTTGAACACATATAAATTTTTGTTGGATGACCAAATACCCAATATGGATAATTATTGATAAAATAACAAATTATTTATTAACTTTAATTATTTCAAATAAAAAACTACTTTCGTCCATAAATTGCTCAAATTTAGTGCGAATCAAGTGACTAATCGCTGGCCATCACCACGAAACCATTTTAATTCTCTCATTTTTTTATAACAAATTCAATAATTTGTAAACATTTGTGTTTGTATTGAATATCTTCTTTGGATAGTTGCTTCATGTTTCCTAGGTATTTTGTATGAATCAAAGTATTTTTAAAAAAAAGGTACACCTCAAAACTCAAAAGTTTTTCAAAAATCGGCCATGACAGTTTGATGCGGGATTTTATTAGATTTCATTTAAAAAAAAAAACGTTCCAATCGTGTAACAATTGTCTTCTGAAAATCAATTTGTCCATGGGCGTTTTTTGCCCCACTGGGCGCCCAAACACTTTGTATTACGCTCGGAAAATGCAAAATAGCAGTTTCATGTGGAATTCATGATAAAAGCGAGAGTCTTTCTAATTATCTCAACATGCATTTTTAAACTAATTTAAAATTCTTTAAACAATTTTTTTTATTAGTATTTTCCCTGTAAACCAAGATAAATTAGTATTTTTTCGGATTAATGACTCAGTCAGTGACGTTTTGCAATTGTCTAAACAATTTACATGTGCGTAAATTTATTTTCCCCGCGAAATCAAGAAGAGTTAGAATTTTCTTGAGTTAATTACCTCATTAATCCCACAAGCAAAAAGTAACTATTCATAATTTAATTAAACAAATTGTTCAAGCAGACAATAATTATTTGAAAAATTGAGGTGTAACTTCTGAAATAAACAATATCTTAATGGCCAACATAGTTTAAGGAAATTTGAATAAAAAATTCTATAATGTCTTAAACAAAAAATATTGTTCCTAATATCCATTTTAAAAAATTAGTTTAAGAAAGTCCTAACTTTACATGATTTTGCATGGGAAAAATGTTAACAAATGTAAATTGTTCAAACAATTAAAAAATACCTTGATAAAAAATATTCTCAAAATTCAGTTCATGTGTCACCAATTCCAAAAAATACCAAAGTTTTATGACACGTTGAAGGGGGGGGGGGTCCCCGTCGGAGTATCATTCTCCATGTTAAGATCAATAGAAAAAACATCACGCAGTGAGGCGGGGGCTAAAAATTCTGAAAAATGTATCACGTATTTTGTGAAGGGCCCCTTAACAAATAACAAAAGGATTTAAATAATTTGAATACAAAAAATGCACGCTGAAAGATTAAAAAAAAAACCGTCCAGTATGAAATTGACATAAAACTTATTTTGCATTTTCGGGGTATTTTCCGGGTACAATACAAAGATCTTGGGGGCGTCAAATTTAAAAGTTATGGGGTTAAAACGATTTCTTGAATATTTCTTAAGAAGTGTCTATAATTCAATTTACGAAAAGTTAACAAAAAGTAGTTCTTTTTCCCTTTTTTCTGAAAATTGAACTTTCCCATGTTAATTTCAAAGGACCGGGGGCACTTTTTAATATTGAAGAATTTGAAAAAAATAACGCAATTTATTTTTCCTAGAATCTCACTAAATATGGGGAAGCCTTGCCCCCAGAAAAAAACTGTTTTTGGACCACACTAGTTTCGAATAAAAAATTATGAACCTGCTATTTTTACGGTCATGCATTCAAAATTGATGAATCTCCAATCATAGAATTTTAAATACGATTGAAGAATGTTACCAGGGTGCCTACCTGACGGACGATTTTAAATTCCCAATTTATATTTTTAGTGAAAAAGAAAATAATGAAAATACACCACCACCGCTTAATATGTGGACATCCATTTTTTAGAATTTAAAACGGCTTCATTTTGGATTGTTAATACTATAAATTCTGAGTTAACATTTTTTTTCTCTTAAATAGGTTGAAAGATATCTAAATTCTGAACAAAATGGTGGCAGGATGAAGTCCTTTTAACATTTTTTTTAATAAGCAATTGCAAAAATAGTTTAAATTGCAATGTTTTCTTAAATTTTAAATAGGCCGTGGCTGCGGGTACCGAAATTTCGGTGCAAATAACCAGATTTTTTTGGTACGTGAAGACACTTCCTTTTAAATAATACCCAAAATAATAAACATTTATCGATCTGCTTGTGCTCATTTTAAAGGTAAATTTCTTGCATGATGCAAGCATTTTTTTTAATACATGAAATAAATAATCATACATTTTCCATAAAATTGAAATGACTTCAATTTTTCCCAACGTGTTTATTTCAACATCAACTCCTTACATAGTGCAAAAAAGGTTAAACAATTATGTTAGTAAGTTGCTGCAATTCTTTAGAAATTTACCTTCAAAACAAGCACAAGAACATTGAAAAATGTTTATAATTTCAGATTTTATTTGAAATTTATAAAAATAGTAATCATTACAATTTTCACTCTTTTGTAATAGCTTCTTGAAAAACTGACCAAATAACTTCACCCTGGGCTCATTTTATTCAGAATTTAGATAACTTCCAACCTATAAAAGAGAAAAAATTTGAAAATCCGAACTAATAAAATTAAAAAATTATTAAATTTTAACAAATATTATTATTATATTTATTCAATAAAACTAAAACGGGTAGAACTGTAAAAAATCTTTAAAGGTTTCTTTTCTAAAATTAAATACAATTATTATCAATCGGTCTTTTCTTATCTATTTTATTAGTAATTTTAAAGATTCATTAATTTTGAGCTTGAATGTCCACTTAGAACATATCCTTAAAATATTGCTAAATGCTTAATTCTTCAATTTAAAAATGGGACAATTTTCACTATTTTAAAATTTTTAATTTTACAGTATAAAAAACATTGCTTCGAATTTTAAATTATTAAGTTTTTGAGACAGAAAGTAAAAATAGGCATGCTCAATTAAACGTATTGACTTAAATTTTTTTAAAAGCTTCAATTTTAAATTTAATATTTTTAAACCTCCCATTCACAATGGAATTCAAAGTTACTTAAAATTAGTTAATTTTTAAGGGTTAGTTTTTATATTCTCAAATTCGTAATGAGTTTCTCTTTCTATTCGCAACTGTTAAATTCTGAATCTGTCAAATTTTCCAACATTTAGAATTTGATACTTTTTTAAAATCTGGAACGTTTAAAGCACTTTGTTCTTAAAGTTGGTAATTTTTAATAAATTCGATTGAAAATCACACTTTCAAGTTTAATATTTATCAATTCTGATTGCTTCTAAGCTAAAATGGGCAAATGTTAATTTACTTGTTTTTAATGTTTCAATGCTCCAAATTTCAAATAGTAAAATTTTGAAAGTTGCCAATTGGGGGTTGTCCAATTCTAGTTTGGGTTCATAAGTTTTGTAATGAAAGCTCATTACCTGAGTATTAATTTGCCAAAGCAGTAATATGCAATTTTTCGCAGTTTTCGAGAAAATCTAATTTGAAATATTCGTTGCAAACCATGCAGTTTGGCAAAACATACTTTAAATCAGCCGGTAGCTCAAAAATTGGCGCTTCGCGCTCATAGCCGAAAGGTTGCGTGTTCGATTCTAGCTGCCTGCACTATTTTTTTATTTTACTTTTATTCATTAAAATGTTTATAGATTGAATTTCCTTCAATAATCTTTCTAAATTATGCTAATAATAATTTTTATAATGCCTTCTTTCACGGAAAATCTAAATTTTTTTAACTTCATGTTTTTCGCAACAAAAAAAATTAAAATATTTTCTATAAATGTTATTAATTGTTTCCATAAGCTTTACCAATTATCTGTAAAATTAGAATTATAAACGAGGTTTTTGAAACCTCGTATTTTATCAGATAAACGATGAGTTCTTACGAGAACAAGATTTTTTTAAAGTGAAATGTTTGCTTCGGAAGGTACGAAATATGAATACCGTCTTGACCTGAAGTTTAGTTTTTTGTTTTTCAATTAACAATTTTTCGGTTAGAAAACCTCGAGCATACTTCTAATTTCAATTATAATTGGTAAACATTATGAAAAAATTCAATTGATAAAAAATCAAATAAAAAAATAGTGCAGACAGCGAGAATCGAACACGCAAACTTTCTCCTATGAAGCCGAAATGCTACTGCCTGAGCTGCTGTTGGTCGATTTAAAGTATGTTTCTAAAAAATCTTGGAAGCATTGTTGTTGAAGACCTGATTGGTTGTTCATTAATTAAAGTTGTTTTAGATCTTGAAATTTTTAAAATTAAATCTACAAATAATCTGGATTATTAAGAAAAATTGTAGTAAATTTATACGAATTGATAAACATTTGTGCTTTTTAATACTCTCGCGCGGTTAAATCCAAACCTTCAAATTATCTAATAAATTATTGTAAACATTATACATGTTTTATGATAGTGCTTTTCGCTGGAAATTATTATTTGTAAAGAATTTTAATATGAAATCATAAAGTTTGGAAGAGATAATTTCAAAATATATTGTGTTAGTTTTTTTCACTGGAACTGAGCATTTTCAAACGAATATCATAAAGATATGCCATTTGAACAATTTTAGGTTATGTTAGCATTTCAAACAAAAAATTTAAATTTTAAAACAAAAATTATGTTAATTTAAAAAAGCAGAAGAATCGTTTTACAATTTTGGTTTATGTTAGTGCTTCTCGGCGGAAATTAGCATTTTTAATATTTAACAAAAAACTGATTTAAAAGATAATTCAAAACTTTCAACAATTTTAGGGTAGATTAGCATGATAAACAAAAAATTGGTATTACAAACAATCACTATAATTTAAATATTTGCATTTTTTGACCAGTTTCATGTTATGAAACGTTTTCCACAGGAAATCAGTTATTTTAAACAAAAATAATTAGATTTTAAAGTTTCATAATTTTTAAACAATTTTAGGTTATGTTACTATTTCGGATTGTGTTAGTGTTCTTCGTTGGAAATTTATATTTAAAAAATCGCTAGATTTCAAATAAGATTATTAATATCGAACAATTTGAAGTTACGTTGGCGTTCTTTTGCATCAAAAGTTAGTATTTTAAAACAAAAATAATTATTGCTCGAACGAGATTTGCAAGTTTTGAACAGTTTCAGGATATATTAACGTGTTTCATAGGAAATCTGTTTTTTTTTATTCAACAAAAATCATTAGCAAAAAAAATACCGGTCACTAAATCAAATTCCCGGTTTCCCGGTCAAGTAGACATCCTGGTTACATATGGTGAGGCTTCTGAAATAATACAATTTTTAATTGAAATTTTCAAAATGAAGGAACTTTAAATTAAGAATAAGAAAAGTTCAAAATAAATGTAGAATTATCACATGTTCAAAGACTTTAGTTTTAAACTATCCAAAGCTGAACTCCTAAACGGTAAAAATATTTATACGAAAAAGGTGAAAAAAATTGGTACAACATCCAATTTTTAATCCTGACTAAAGATGTATAAGATGTATAAAAAACATGCTAAAGATGTATAAAATTTCGCAATGAAATACCAATTCGACTGTTTATGGCGTTTGTATTATATTCTATATTTTACATTCTTAGTATAAAGCATGGTTCAATTATTACACCAAATCTATCATACATAATAAGAAACTAAAAAGAGCGCTACGAAAGAGTCAACTGATTTAAATAAAGAAAAGAAAAAACATTTTGGGTGATGCGTAGTCGAGCTCTTTCTTTTATTGAGATACACAGTATTTTATCATCACTTTTTACTTAAATAGGATTCATCACTGTCCACGATTGACAATCTTTAATTTAATCATTAAAATAACGTTTTATTGCGATTATATTATTTGTATCGATTGATCACATTTAAAAATAATGATAAAATTGAATAAGAAACTATTATATTTTCGTTATGTGTAAGAAGCGTGGACAAAATGCTGAATCTGACACTGAATTAAATTCTCTCGTGCATACAATAATGATAGCTGTGTGGAATCGAAATTCAGTTACTTAAACCAAAAAACAGAAGCCGGTATAAATAATATGACTAAGATGAAATAGTGTTCGAATCGAATATGTTTTCTTATATATTTTCAATGAATGCCAAATATTAAAACGAGGCAGTTTACGAGATCCTTCCAACACAGCTTGTACATAAAAACAAAAAAAAAAAAAAAACAAAAAAAAAACCAGTGCGAAATAAACACATGCCTCTAATAAGAAAACTTTTTCACGCAGTTTCACTGTCTATTCAATCTACAATGCAGGAAAAAAGTCAACAGCATAATCAGAATTTTGAAGAGACATCTTTCTCTGTGCCTTTCAAGTTTTTATAGGAATTGGATGAAAAATTAAACTCGGAAATTCTCAGAAAACTTATGAACGTTGAAACATCATCTTTCAGAAGTCTCGGATCACTCCAGAGAAAATTGCGGGAATTTTCTCCAGTCAGAAGGTAAAAGGTCGTTTGCACGCAATTAAAAAAAAGCACTTGTTAAGTCTAGCATCTATTTACAAAGGCACTCGCTTCGTGCTTTTGCGCCAACATAACAAGTATACAGTACAGAACATTTGCAAATGTAAAATGCACGAAGAAAATGAAAGTACGCGAAAAAATAAAATAAAATCAAGTGGCTATAGTCTCTCTTTCTTCCTGTACAATACCATAAATCAATTTTTTTTATTAAACTACGTAATATTAAGCGACATTAAGGTATAATAGACTTTTCGTCTATTGTTTATCAAAAAACATAAGTATTTTTTAATTGATATTTACAGTGGTCTCGCGTAAATGTACTGGAAAAATTTACAAATGAAAGATGATGTCTACTGAAGTGATTATACGGCGATTTCGTACTCGGGCGTGTAACGTTTTTCAAAAAATTAATAAAAGACTTAAAAGCTTCCCCATGCAAGTGCTGACTAACAGCATATTTACAACGAGATACGAGAAACTATAAGAAGTTATTGTGAAAAACGTATCTCCATCTGTTTAACTTATCATACCGTCGTGTTTTGATCCATTTCTTTACAATTAGAACAGACATAGTCATCCTCTTCTGCAAGTTCAGTTCGGTCCAGGCCCACACAGTGCATGTGGAACCATCCGTTACACCCGCCATCGCACTGAACCCAGTCAACTTCGTGACCTACAAAATAAATAAAGATCGGATATTAAAAACAAATACTAGAACATCACAAATCCTTTTTCAGAAAATATAGGGATCTTAGGAGACGAAAATAATGAAAGAAGAATAATATAAAAGACAAATACAATCGTAGTCTAATTGTAAGATTCTGTAAGGGAGCGTCCATCAATTACGTAAGGATGATTTTCGAAAATAAAAAACCCCCCTATTGCAGGGATTCGTAAAATTTTCATGACCCCCTCCCCCCTTTGTTACGTAAGGTTTAATATTTTTTACTCAATATATAAGTGGTTTGAAAGTATCTCAACAGATTTCAAGGAATTTCATAGGACTCACTGTATTTCAAAGAATTACAACTTTTTTACGGAATTTAACGAGATTTCCAATTTTTGGGGGATTTCATGAGATCTTGAGGAATTTCAAAAGATTTAGGGTAGGATTTCAAATGAATTTAAAAGCTTTCAAGTGAGAATTTTTTTCAAGACTCTTTACCAGATTTTAAAGAACTTCCAGGAGGTTAAGCTGATTTGCAAAAATTTTACTGAATTTTAAAGGATATGCAAGAGATACCGAAGGATTTCGATTGACTTTTAGGGATTTTAAGGAATTAAGAAGGATTTCCACGGATTTCAAAAGATTTGGAGATTTCCACGATTTTTAAAGATTTCAATTAATTTTAAAGCAATTTCAAAGATTTAAAAAAATCTTTTAAGATTTTGAAATATTTCAAGTTATTTAACCGTATTTTAGGGATTGTAAGTAATTTCAGCGGATTTTAAAGAATTATAAAGGATTTTTATGAAATTTTTAAGATTTCATGGGATTTTACAGTTTTTAAAGGGGTTTAAAGGATTTTATGTGATATCAAAGTATTTTCGCGAATTTAAAGGATATCAGGGGATTTTGATGAGATCGCGACTTCCGAATGTTATAAAGGATTTTATGGGATTTCGAGGAATTTGAATGGCCTTAAAAAGATTTAAAAAGATTCTAAGGAAGTTCACGACATTCGAAAAGATTCCCAAGGATTTCAAAGCTTTCAATGAATTGTAAAGGGGTTTCAAAGATTTCAAGGGATCTCGTAACATTTTGAAAAAATTCACGGAATTTCAAGGATTTTAACCGTTTGTTAGAGATTAAAGGGCTTTCGCTAATTTCACGGATTTCAAGAGATTTAATGGCTTTTAAAAGAATTTAATGGATTTTGATATACTGTCAAGGATTTTAAAAAATTCGGAAAGATTGCAACGGATTTTAAATATTTCAAGGAATTTTAAAGGAATTTCAAAGATTTAAAGGATTTTATACGATTTTTGGATTCGAGGATTCCACGGGATTTTAAAGGGTTTAAAGAGATTTCAAAACATTCCAAAGTATATCCATGGATGTTAGATTTCCGAATATAATAAAGGATTTTACGGGATGACAAGGAATTTTAATGACTTTTAAAATATTTCAAAATATTCTAAAGAAGTTCAAGTGATTCGGAAAGATTTCAAGGGATTTCGTAAAACTTCGCAATATTCCACGGAATTTCAAGGACTTCAACCGATTTAAAGGGATTTTCACAGTTTAAAGGGATTTCAAGAGATTCAAGACAGATTCGCACAGATTTAAAAGATTTCAGGAATTTTTACCGATTTTTAAGGAGTTTCGACGGATTTGAAAGGATTTTTTATATTTTAAAGATTTCAAGCGTTTTCCAGGAATTTCACAGTTTCTAAAGGGCTTTAAGAGATTTCAAGGGATTTTGAAACAATTCACGGTACTTCAAAGGATTTCATGTAACACCGAAGTATTTTCACGAATTTTGAAGGATGTCAGGGTATTTTTATGAGATTTTGAAGATTTGAAGGGATTTGAAGCTGTTTCAAAGAATTTGGAAAGATTCCCACGGACTTCAAAGAATGCAATGAATTTTAAAGTGATTTTAAAGATTTTAAGGGATCTCGTAAAATTTCGAAATATTTCAGCGAGATTCAAAGATTTTAACAGGTTTTATTTTATAAAGAAGTTTTACGAGATTTCAAAGGAATTATAAATATTTCCACAGATTTGAAAGATTTGAATGCATTTTAAAGTGATTTCAAAGATTTCAAGGGATCTCGTGAAATTTCGAAATATTTCAACATAATTTCAAATATTTTAACCGATTTTGAGAGATTTTAAGGGATTTCCACGGATTTTACATAAGTACAAGGGATTTTTATGGAAATTTAAAAAGTTTTTAACGGATTTCCAGGAAGCTCAATGGCTCTAAAGGGATTTTATTCAAAGGATTTCAAACAATTTTCAAAAGAATTCGCAGAATTTCAATGGATTGCAAAGATTTCCAGGGATTACACAAGATTTTGTGAACGGTGCACACCAGACTTCAAGAATTGTTCAACTCCTCGAGTCTATATTTATAGGACGTATCTAGTATGAAATATTACATAATAAAAAATAAATAACACAGATGATATGTGTACAATATTATAAAAAGTAATTTTAACAGCCAAAAACAGGTGTTAATTAGCATATTTAAAAAAATAATTAGAAAGAAGAAACTTACGTAAGCAATGCTTTGACCCCCACCCCCACCCCCCCGAAAAAGTCTTAGGTAATTAATGGATGCTCCTTAACGGAATTCCTAAAACTTGCAAGAAATAGGTCACTTACCGCTGGGTCGCAGGCAACTGAACGCAGCACAGTCTTCTTCGTCTTCCGAAGTATCTTGTTTAGTCTTCTTGCGACCCACCCGCTTCTTCGGCAGTTCCTCCCCTTCCTTTCGCTTCATCTGTAATTCATACTTAACTGAAATCGACATAGCCAGGGTTCCTAGCGTCACATTAACGCCCACATCATAAGACTAAAAGTCTAGAATTAAAGCGGCACACCAACTTTGGAAAGCCATACACATAAATAATATCAGCACACAATCGAAAGCTTTAATTCCAGACTGCTTAATTTGACCATCTAAAAATTAAGAATAAGTACCTTCCGCGGTCCGCGCTTCACTTGTCCCGTAACAGACAATTTCTTCTCCTTATTGGCTGCGAACCCTTTACGCTGCTTGAACAGCATTTTGTCATCAGGTCGTTGATTCATCTTCATGAGGTCAAACTCTGAATCCGACTTTCGTTTTCGACCGCGCTTTTTAACCTCTTTCACCTCTCCATCCTGGTTTGTCTTGATATCACCCAAGGCTGCGTATTTTCGTACGCTTTTTGGATTTGTAGTATGACTCAAAATGCGCCATATGAGATGCGTTTCCTCCAGTGCTACTTCGAGCAAGTCACCCTCCATCATCATTTCTTCTAGACGGACTTTAACGGCTTCTGTTAAAACGATCATTGACTCTGGGTCCTTCGGGTTGATCTCCAGCTTCGGGTGGAACTTGGAAACTGAAATTAAATTGTCTGGTTCTGAATATTTTTGCATAACTAGATACGAATTTAGAAACCTACTTTGACTCTACTGTATATCTTTCGATAAAGATATAACGAATTTACAAACCATAGGAATAAGCGTGTTCATTACTGTTAAATGTACTGCAAGATGGTTCGTCATCCTCGATTTGCATCACGTCGTCGTCATCCTCCTGAAAGAAACATTTAGATTTAATATATCTATCAAATATATCTATGTTTATGAAGAAATTTAAAATAAAATAATATAACAACTGAATTCTTACCACTGCACTGAGAGCACTGTCGTCTGAATGCACTCCGCTCAGGGGTGCAATCGCTTGAACTCTCTGATGCAGTTCTGGGTTGTTGGCGGCCTTCTTCAATTCGCTGCTTATGATCTTCTCAGTCTTTTCCCTCGCTGCAGCCTCCACTAGCTTCTGGGAAAGAATGGACAGTTTCGAGAGGGCCGAGCTGATTTCTTCGGTAGCCAATGTTTGTCTGGCCCGATCCTATTTGAAAAGAGAAAATGAATTAAAAATAAAAACGGTTTCACACCTTCAAAATATTTGATTTATTAGACACTATATTGCATTCTAGCGAGGGGTTGCTCACTTTTGAAATCTGGTGTGCAAGCCTTCGTGAAATCTCTTAAATCTTTTGGAATCTTTGTGAAATACCAGGGTTGCTACAAAATCCTGATTTCGAAATTACCTGACTTTTTTCTGACCAATTTGTCATTTTCCCTGATGGTTATAAATTATAAATTTTAATTTTTAAACACAAAGATACATTTTCAACTAAGATTGATTTTCTATCTAAACAGAGGAATTTTGAACTAATAGACGAATTTTCAAACAAATTAGTTAAACTTTAAACCAAAGAAATGAATTTTCTACTAAAATGAGGAATCTTCAAACAAAAAACATGAATTTTTAACCAAATAATTGAATTTTCAAGAAAGAAGATTAATTTTCTGTAAAAAGAATTTTCAACAAAATGCGTGAATGTCAAACTAAAAAGATCAATTTTCAACAAAAAATGTAAAAGTTATATTATCAGTTAAAAGTTAATTTTTTAACGAAAAAAACGAATTTTCAAGTAAAATGAGGAATCTTCAAACAAAAAATTGAATTTTTGACCAAAAAGCTGGATTTTCAACAAAGAAGATTACATGTCTACTAAAAAAAGATTAATTTTGAACAAAATACATGAATTTTCTACAAAGTAGTCGAACTTCTAGCCAAAGAAATGAATTTGCAATCAAAATGGGGAATCTGCAATCAAAAACATGAATTTTTAACCAAATAATTGAATTTTCGGCCAAAAAGCTGGACTTTCAATCAAGAAGATTAATTTTCTGTAAAAAATGCGAATTTCAGTCTAAAAAGATAAATGTTCAACAAAAAATGTACAAGTTATATTTTCAACCAAAAAAATACGAATTCTCAAAAAAATAGTTTAATTTTTAACGAAAGAAATGAATTTTGAACCAAAATGATTAATATTTGACAACAAAAGTCGAATTTTCAACAAAATACATGACTATTCAACCAAATAGTTTAATTTTCAACTAAAGAAGTTACATTTTCAACCAAACATGGAATAGTTAAATTTACAGTTAGAAAAAAATAATTTTTAACAAAATAGTTACATTTTCTACCAAAGAGGTGAATTTTCAACTAAAATGATGAATCAATTAAAACAAAAAACAATTGAATTCAAACAATAAAAACGAACTTTCAATCAAGAAAGAATTTTCAGTCAATAAAGAAAAAAAATTTCATCCAAAATGTGGAATTTTTATTCAAACAGTTGCATCTTTAACAAAAAAAGAAAAGAAATGTATACAATAAGAGATGCATTTTTAAACCAAAAAGACGAATTTTCAATCAAGAAAGATTTATCAGTCAATGAAGAAAAAAAATTTCATCGAAAATGTGAAATTTTTATGTCAAAAAGACGTGAGTACTATCAATACAGTTGAATTTTCAACCAAGAAGAACAATACATTTTTAAACCAAAAGATGAAATCTCAACCA
>CAKNYM010052880.1:243068-397041 GCA_932195095.1 Andricus curvator
TGCCTTATGTAATTTGCGGATGACCCCTGAACTTCAACGTCAGTTTATCGAAAATTCCCTGACTCTTTCAGGTTTTCCCTGAAATTCCTGGCCAGTTTTAAATTCCCTGACCTGTAGCAATCCTGAATACTTGTCAAATTATTGAAATCTTTAGAAATATTTGAAACCTTCGTGAAATATTTGGAAATCTGGTGTACAATCAAAAGTAAAGTCAACCCCTAGCATCCCTGGTAATATTAAATAGTTTATATATATTTGTCCATCTTGGGCTACTTTTTAAGAATACTTACCTGCCAATTCATGGCTCGTTCTGTAAGACATTGTAGAGCTTCACCTTCGGGTAATCGAATAGGAATTTTCTGAAGACTGACCAAAAGTGCCAGGATTGTTTCTAATCGTGGCCTGCGAGACCTCAGGCAACAAGGACACAGGAATTTCATATCCGGTGGCAACGCCGTTTTCCCCTTCAATGCAACTTTAGGTAGAGGTACACAGTGGGCTAGAAACGAAAATTGTATATATTACCTACATAACAATTATCTACAAAAAACATCTTCGAAAATAAAACAATGCTTGGTGTGTACTTACAATGAAACCAATCCCTGCACAACTCGCAGTGGAACATCGTCCCGAACCTGGCTTTACGACAGACGCAGTACTTGGAATCATCAAGCTGTGTCTTCATCATGTTCTTCTGTCTCAAATTTTTCATAGCCTCCATCTCCCGCTGTTCAGCGAGTTTAAACGCAGCAACAACAGTCGCCGAATTATTGGAATCATCGAGTTTGGTGTCACAAACGTAAACCGCACCGATCGAATCATCACCCTTGTTCTTTTTTGTCTTCATGGACTGCACTCCGACTCCTACTCTGGGAGAGAGAGCTTCCATTAATGTATAATGAGAGTTCTTTCTCAGGAATGTCCTCGCTGTCCGTTCCTTCCACGACCTCGCTTGGGAGAGAGTGGATTCTAGGATCGGCAGAGCGTCCAGGTGCAGTGGAATGTTTCTCCCTTTTCGGACAAGTTCGTCAAGTGTGTCGTAGTAAGCGATATTGTCCTTCCCTTGAATTTCCTCTACGGTCTTGGTCCAATTCTTTGCCTTGTTTAAGATTTCCTGAAGATTGCTCAAGCTTGGCAAGTAGGCATCAATATCCTTAGCCTCTTGAACAAACTCCTCGACTGCTTTGATCGTTCGTCGTTCTTTAACGTGAAGGAAGACCTTGGCCTTTCCTTCCCATTTGTCAATACTGTTCATGAGAGCTTGTAATTTGGAAAGCGTGCGTTCAATACTGCAGTGTGGCGGAATTGTCATTCCCTTCTCGATCAGACTTGCCAGGTCCTCGAGGCTGATAGTCTTTGGCTCTTCCTGAATTCCTTTTACTTCCTCTAACCACTGGATTTGCGTCATTTTCTGAAGAGAACAAATGAATTTTGTTATTCCAGGCTATTTCCCGGTTAAAAATTACATTTTCCCGGTTTCTTTTTAGGCGTTTGTGATTAATAATTATTCAATACTAATTGCTTTATTATATACATTTCGAAAAGAATTAAACTGGGACCCCGGTTTACCGGAACCTGACATACCGGATAAGGTGGTTCAAGGGGGGCGAAAGAGGCGCTTGCAAGGTTAGCGGAGTTGCGCAGTTTACGGGTCGGCACTATAAGAAGCCACAAGCAAGAAGGAGAAGAAGACCGGTTTGGAGAGTCCCGATTTACCGTGAAGGCCATTGTAAATTATTATAAAAGTTATTTCAGACTTTAGAGTCCAAAAATACTCTCCAAAATAGGGGAATAAATTCTTTTAAATAACATTAACGTAGATATCTTATTCCTAAGATTTTGAAGTCGAAATATATTGCATTTTCAAAAAAATAGTGGAATTTTCAACCAACAAAGACGAAATTTCAACAAAATAGTCGAGTTTTCTAGCTAACAAGTCCAAGGTTTTAAAAAAAAATTAACTTTTAAACTCGAAAAATGAATTTTCCATAAAACAGTTTATTCTCAACCAAGAAAGATGAGTTTTCAACCAAACAGTGGCATTTACAACCAAATAGTAGAACTTCCAAGCAAAAGAGACAGATTTCCAACAAATAAGTTGAAATTTTAACCAAATAGTTGAATTTTCAACCAGTTGAATTTTCGAGCGAAAAAAACGAATCTTTTCGAAGTCATTTGATTTTTCAACCAAGATAGATGAATTTTAACCAAAAAAGATGAATAATTAAATCCTCAACAAAAACAGATAATTTTCGAGCAAACAGTTGCATTTTTAACCAAGATGAGTTTTCAACAAAAAGGATGAATTTTCTATCCACCACAAAATAATTAATTTTTAAACCCAATAATAGAATTTATAACAAAAAATGATGAATTTTGGACCCAAGAGACCCAAAAGTCTTGTTAAGACTTTTTAACCATAAAAAACTTTTACATCAAAACATGAATTTTTAATCCAAATAGATGAATTGTCTATCCAAAAAAAACGAATTAAAAAAAAAATATCTTAATTTTCCACCAAAAAGTATGACTGTTTAAGAAAACAGTTGAATTTTCAAAAAAATAATTAAATTTTCAACCAAATAGTAAATATTTTAACCAGGAGAGATTAATTCTGGACCAAAAATATAATAGTAGACTTTTCAATTGAAAAGAATTAACTTTCAACCATTAAAATATGAACTTTTAATCCAAAAGAACGGATTTTCTATTTTAAAAAAGACATCAGCAAAACATCTGAGTTTTTGACCAAATCGTTAAACTTTCAACAAAATATTGCAATTTTCCACCAAACCGCAGAATTTTCAACCAAAAAAGATGAACTCTTAAACCAAAATATAATAATAGACTTTACAAATAAAAATAATTACCTTCCAACCAAAAAATATGACTTTTTAAGACAATAGTTGTTTTTCAACAAAATAATTAAAAGAGATGAATTCTTAGCCCAAAATATGATAGTCCACTTTTTAACCAAAAAATATGGCTTTTATAACAAAAGATGAATTTTCAACAAAATAATTAAAAGAGATGAATTCTGGACCAAAAATAAGATTGTAGGCTTTTCAATTAAAATGAATTAACTTTCAACAAAAAAAAAAAAAAAAAGACTACTTTTCTAACAAAAAATGAATTTTTAATACAAAAGGACCTTTTTTCTATCCAAAAAGACGAATGTCAAGTAAAACAATTAAATTTTCAACCAAAGGAGATGAATTCTGAATCACAAATATAATAGGAGACTTTTAAATTAAAAATAGTTTGATTTTCTTATTGGATTCTATTAATTCAGTTCTCAATCAAGCGGAAAAAACAAGAAAAAAGGGGAATTTTCTTGAAAACGGAGGAAAAAGAGGAAGTAATTGATGTTATTTCAGAATATAAATTTTGAACTTCCGCAAGAAAAAGATCCATTTTTTCGAACGCAGTTTAGGAGATATTCGTGTTTTTGTGACACAGGGTTTTCAATTTATTTACGAAACGTTTAGAGTATTCCTAAATTATAACTTTATTATGTCAATTAATAGTAATGAATGATGTAAATTTAGGTTACCCACACAATTACTACGTTAAATATCTAAAAAGGAAGTTTTCGTTTCCAAATATAAAAGGAACTTTAATATTTGAACGATCCATCAACACAAGCTTTAATTTAAATTCTTAAATATATAGTACAAAAGGAACATTCATTTTTGAACGAACCATTAAGCACAATTCCAAAGACATTTTTGTCAAAGAGTGAGTCTGTATTAGAAATGCAAAACGTTTATTAAACTTCGAAAATACTTACTTGTTTTAGTCTTACGAGTTGTGGTAAGTCGATGCAGATCGAGTCACCGAAATCGATACACTTTTCCAGTTTCTCAACGTCGCACTCAATATCCATCGACTCTAATTCTTCCGCATCCTTCTGAAACTGCACGACTTGATCCAAAATATACTTGATGCCCTCAGCTTCTTTAAGATCGCAACACAAGTTTGATATCTCCTTGTAGAAGAGGGTCAACTCTTCGACGGTTAATTTGTACTTGTTTTCGGCAGATTGTCTTGTCCTGTAAAAAAGCAATTCCAAAATTTAATAAAAACACTGCTAAGGCCCAAAAAAATTCAAGAATTCTATTTGGTTAAAAAAGAAAACTGACCTCGTGCGTTGTTTGTTGGTCAACAACTGTTGTGCGACACTCGAGCATTTCTCAGCATCCTGAATCGCATTTGTGAGTGCCGTCAGGAGTTCGCTTTCAGGGAACTTTTTACTTTCTGCCTCACTCAGGAGTTCCCTCAGCTCGTTCAGTTCGATTTTCTCCCCTTTGGGATCCATCGCCTCCTTCACTTTCGACACCCATGAGTCAAAGGACTCGGCCTTGAGTTTCAACTTCTGCAGCATGATTGGTAACTCATCTAAAGTATACCTGTATCTCAAAGTGTGCTTTTCCGGCGGACACTCGCAAAGCTCCGTGAAATGCCTTAAGCAAACTAATTGTGAACTTTGACACGAACAGGTTACAGCGCTTAGGAAACAGGTAGTTTTACATGTCTCGCACTGTCTCTCGTCATCAGGAAGTAATTCGAAAGCCTCGCGTTCTGCTTCCGTCACTCCCTGCAGTTACAACGAAAAATTTCATAGCATTAGGAAACTTCACTTATCAAAGTATATTAATTCATAAAGCATTTTTCCCCAATCCTTAACTTTTTTGTTAACATAATGACTTTAAGAAGGTTGCAAATAAAGTGAGAGCCTATTTTCACCACTAATATCTCAAAACAAACACAAACACAAACATTATTACAAATATTTATTCAATTTCTTTCCGCCTTTTTAGAATAATTTGAAAACCCGGGTTTTGAACTATAACTGAAAGGTTGCATTACAAAACTACATAACCAACATTTTTACTGAAAATGGGGGTTTTGCATAAAAAATTCTTAAAAAATCAAATAAACTTATCAGAAGGATTTGGTCGAAATCTCATTTTCAATACAGTAATACAAATATTCGCAAATCAAAACTAAATAACTCTTCTTTTTTTGTACTGCGTTTCGGCTATTTAATTCAATTGTTCAATTATCGCAAAGAGTGGAAAAAGAGCTAAAAATTGAGGTTCTCTTCGATCATATAGGTTTATAGGTCAATAAAACTCATGAGAGCTCATTACATTTTTTTTAAACAAAATTTCTAATGAAATATCGTCTGCGTATACATTTTTATTTCTTCCTCCTGCAAATTATATTTTTAGTTAAAAATGTTATTATTTGCTTGCAAATTCATCGATTTTGTTCAAGTCATATTTTTTGGTAGAAAATTCAACTGTTCGTTGAAAATTTAACTACTTTATTAAAAGGTCATTTTCTTTTTGTTAAAAATTAGATAATTTTTTAACTGAAAAAGTAGCTATTCCATTTTTGAATGAAATATATATATTTTTTTTAAATTGAAAATTCAACAATTTGGGTTAAAGTTGAACCACTTGATTAAAAAGCATTTTTTTGTTAAGGATACAATATTTTAGTTGAAAATTCATCTCTTTGGTTGAAACTTCGTTTATTTTTTATTTATTTGGAAATTAATTTTTTTAAACTGAAAATCATCATCTTTTTTTGGTTAAAAATGCATCTGTTTGGTTAAAAATTAACTTTCTTGTTGAAAATTCAACTGTTTTACAGAAAATTTGTCTTTTGGCTTGAAAGTTCAACAATTTGGATGAAATTTTTTTTCTTTGACTATAAAATCTTTATTTGTTGAAAATTTTTCTTTTTGATGGAAAATACCTCTATTTGGGGGAAATCTGACTATTTTGTTGAAAAGTATTATTTTTTTTTTTAATGGAATTTTTTACTAAAAATTTCAACTATTCGTTTAAAAATTCACATGCATTTTGTTAAAATTCGTGTGTTTGGTTTCAAAATTCATCCTTTTTGTATAAATTTCACATTTTTTGGTAGAAATATCAACTATACATTTTTTTTGAGAATTAAATGTAGTAGGTTCAAAATTCTACTATTTGAGCGAAAAGTCAACTAATTTGTTAAAAATTTAATTATTTTGTTTATAGATTTAATGCTTTCACGATGATTCATTATAATAAATTTAAAAGAGATTTTTCGGGTTTCAATCGTGTGCAAAACTACGAATCTTGCCGACGTTTCGTGAACATTGCAGTTCACTTCTTCTCTGAACAGAATAATTGTTTGGATACACATTTTTTCATTCTTATTGCACATTTTTTTTGTAATTAGAAATTGGATTTTTCATTTTTATCCAAAGATGATTTTCAAAACCCACGAAATTTTAACCTCAAAATTCTTGAATTATTTACTCGGAATTGGTTAATTTTTTATGATCAAACTCATTTTCTTTCAATTAAGGAACTCAAAATCTTGGGAGTTAGTTTTTATTTTTTGTATAAACTGATAATTGCACTTTTTATAGTGATTCGCAGCTGAGCCTGATCCAATTTCAAGTGCTTGTCACTTTGAGATTGGCAACTTCCACATTCTATCCTTCGGATCTGGACAACTTTTTCCCAATACACTTTTTTGGCCTTAATTCAGAAAAACTTCAGGTCAGGAGTAGAATTTTGTTTTGTCTTTAAACGGTGATTTAAATTTTCAAACAAGTTTTTCCGCCCTCCTGAAAAATTCCGATTTTGTTGGTTATCTAGTTCTGTACTGCAACCCTTCAAATTTTCATATTAAAGTAATTCAAAGTTGATGTAAATATTGAGTAAATTTTGGACACAAAAATTCTGAAACAGCAAAGTTTCCAATGGAGTTTGTGTACACACAAACTGAATCGCAATATCATGCCTACCGCGTTTCTTAAGATTCGAAGCCATTAAGACAGTTCAGTGCGCATGCATCTACAGCCCACTACAAAAAAAATACACAAAATAAACAAATTTTAACAACGGAAAAATATGGATTGCAATTTCTGGTACGAATCAGCGAACGCCATTCTAAACATAGTTCGCGTATATATTGTTGCCATACGGACTAATTTGAGTTCGGAGTACGAAGCATCAAAATAGTAAAATAGAGCCGTACACTTGCTTCCGATCACAAACTATAGAAAATTAAAGAAAAAGCACTGCACGAAAGAAATAAATGAGAAAAATATGCCCCAGAAGTCATTGAAGGAAAAGAGTAATCTTTTGAGAAGAAAAAGTATCTATACAACAACATGGCAAGAATAAATAAGTATTGGAAACCATAACCTCTACTCACCGATCAAAGTTACATAATCAAAATTAAGAGCATGCTCAACAAATGTGAATCACTCAAGGCCGAAGGATTAAATCCGGTATAAAAATTCACCATAAACGCGTTTTCTGCAAGTCGAGGAACGACGAACTAATATGGAAAACAATTGAATTGGAAACGTGGACAACAACGCTGTGAAATCCGGCGGACTGGCAGTCTGTTCACACATGCTCATATGTTCGTGTAGGTTCACGGGTGCATATACATGTGTTCGATACTATACTACTTGCTTTGAAAATATCGGCCTCTCATGTTCTTAGCTACAGTGTGTTCAACGTAACTCCCGCCATTTTTGATTCAATGCACAATTCGTTGACTCATCCGAGAAACATGTAGCGAATTGAAAATTATACTTTTTGAAACTTAACGCCGAATTGCCGAAAGTTTCAATGAAAACTTGCAAAGTAAATGAAACTTATGAAATTTACGAAATTTCAGCAGTTAGCAACATAACCTAACTTACAGATACTATTGGCGCCAAATTTGTAGTTTTTAATTGACAAGTTTTTTGGTTTAGTGGCTTTGGGACCCGTAAATGACAAAGATTTAAATTTCCATAAGACGTTTCGGAAATCCAAGTTTTTTTCATTCATCATTTACGAATTCCAAAGCCTGCAAACCAAGAAACTTGTCAATTATCACTAGTGAGGGGCGCAAAAAGCCATAATGTGAACATTTGATCAGGATTCACATTAATTCCATTGAAACAGTTTTTATACACTTTTTATAAGAAATATTGATTATGTAATTATTATTTTCTAAATGCCCTTGCTCTGAACTGTCCTTTTTACTCCAGAATTTGAATTTATAAAATTTTCGTAAGTTTCCTCAAAATTTCAGTAATCAAAAATGACGTTTTGAAACTTTCCGAGTAACAGTTTACAGACTGAAACTTTCAAGGGCACATTACTAGCAATGCTAGCGCCTAAAGCATTTTTTTTTAATTTTTGTCACATACCTAAAAAAATGGACGTGCTAAATGTGGAAAAATTAATCATAACCTAAAAATCTGCACGAAAATTTTCGAGGAAAACACGTGCTTCGGGGACAATGAAGTTTATAATTATTATGAAAAGTACGTAGGGGAAACCTCTCTACAGGGGAAAATACAACATACAGTAGATAATGATTAAAGATACTAATGCATGTAAGAATTAATCTAATTTACTCAGTAGTTAAAACACCATACGCGTTAATAAATTTTATTTGAAATTCATTATTTTACGTATCTTTCCGTTGTGAAGTTATGATTATCCACTGTAGGTTGCATCATCCGTTATAGAGAGATATCCCCTATTTTACGTATTACTTTTAGAACAAATGTTAGATTATTAATTTTTGTGATGAAAAACTTTTAGTTCTTGTTTTTATAATAAATTAGCGGTACAACAATTTATGACTGAAAACAGATTTGCATCATTTATATTAAAATTAAATTGAAGTTATTAACTGTTTGGTTTATCACATATTAGAGATGTTATAAATATTGAAGACTTTCTTTTACTGGTTTCTTTACACTATGTATTATAGGGGTTAAAAAAATCATCTTTTTTCAATTTTTTGAAGACTCATCCCCTCATTTTGTGTCAATAAATCCTTGATTAAAAAAAAATCGTAAAAGTTTTACATAAGTAATGTAAAACTATCGTGTGAACAACAGGAAGGCTAAAAATTTCATTTTACAAATAAATTTACCCTTAAATTCACCAAAACTCACAACTTAAGGCTCTATAACGTAATTCTAAGTGTTTACTTTCAATTTTATGTAATTGAAGTTAACATTTTTAAACCAACTTATATAAAAAAATGTACTATACAAGTATTGAAAATATTGCCCTTAAAATAAACATTTTCACCCTACATAATTCATGAAAATTACAGTTTCTTGCTTCAAAACTTTTTATTTCAATATATATGTATATAGTATATATTAGAATAAAAAATGTAAAAGTGATTTTTACGTGCCTTTTTTGAATTTTATGAAAGTAAAATGAAAATTTTTAACGTAAATTATATAACAATTTTTACTATACAAGTATGGAAAAATGTACTTAAAACAAAAAAATTTCACCCATAATAATTTATAAAAAATTACATTTTCTTTCTTGAAAACAGTTGATTTATATATAGTATACAATAGATATATTGAAATGAAAAGTTTTGACGTAAGAAAATGTAATTTTTTATCATATATTAAGGGTAAGAAGGGGAAACATTGTTATTCGAAGTTCATTATTTTCCATACCTTTATATAAAAACTTGTGATATACTTAAAGGCTTAACATTTTCATTTAAAGTTCATAAAATACGCTTAAACATCACTGTTTTTAAATCTTTTATTTCAACATATATACTATATATATTGGAATAAAAAGTTTAGAAGAAAGAAAATGGGGAAAATGTTCGTTTTAAAGGCATTATTTTCAATTCTTGTATAGTACAAAATTTTATATAATTTAGGCTTAAAATTTGTATTTCAATTTCATAAAATTCAGAAGACACTTAAAAATTACATTATCGTGTCTTAACAGATGAGTTTTGGCTAATTTTTGGGTGAATTTATTTACGAAATTAAATTTTTAGCCTTCGTGTTCATACGATAGTTTTACATCACCTCTGTGAAGCTTTTACAATTATTTTTAAAATTAAAGGTTTTATTGAATTTGTAACGTGTTGGGATACTTTAAGGTTCGTGCCCTACCTCTAAATATTTTTTTAAATCTCAGAAAATTAGACATTTTTGTACCAAATCACACAAAATCAGGAGGTCAATCTATTTCTTAAAGTTATTGTCAAGTTGTTTATACAGTTTATAATTGTTAAGATGTAAGTTCAAAAATTATTGAATTAAAGATGTTTTCAATTCGAAATTTTCAAATTTTTAAAAAGCTCAATATGGAACTTAATTATTTTTGTAAAAATTATTTATATAAACTGCCCTGAAATGACTTTTTTTTACTAAGATTTAATACTGAACAATAACTGAATGTGAATAGCTTCAAGAATTGTACGTTATCATGTTTAAATAGAAAAATCTTTAAAAATCATGAAATTCATTTTTATTATATAAATGTTACCCGTTAAATTTGAAAATTCGCTACGTATGTTAAAGCCAAGTGTTTTTATTTACCATCGTATTTACCTATTTTGCTCGATTGTTTAAGATTTGATCTTTTCCAAAACATTAATATTTTTTGTGAGAAAAGTGCGAAAATCGACTTTTAGGCCACTTCAGCCAGCAATTATTCGCGTCCCATAATATTACTTGTCTTCCATATCGCGTCTAATTCCAAAATTGGAATGTTTTAAAATCATTCACTGATTTGTAGTTTTTTAATTTACGTTGCGGGAATTTCTGATTCGCTTTAAAAAATATATGATAGCAACATATTTTTATACTATTAGTAAATAATTACAATAAATAAAAGATTTGTATTATTTAAAGAATGTTTGGTTTTAATTTTACTTGAATGACCTAAAACTAATTTGATAAGAAAGTTGATTTTTAAAAGAGTGTGTTCATTATACTTATAATATTTAAATAGTATGCAAGTATGCCTCTAAACAAAAAAAACCGAAACATCATTGAAACTATTATTTGATTCAGAATCGAGATTAATATTAATATGAACGATCAATTTATTCGACTAATTTCACATCCTAAACATAACTTTGAACGACTATAACGATTTGTGTACACGAATTCATGAAAATGCATGAAAAAGTGAGGATATTAGGTATGAATAAATTTGAAAGAAAAATCAAGTCATTTTGAAATACTGGATATTGTAAGCTAAACTAAATAGGAAAACTACAATGTAAAGGATTGCCTACTGGGAAGGAAAATGGCACTACACTACAAAAGAAACTTAAATATATACTTACGCTTTTTCATCTAAAAATCAAAGATGCAAAACAATATTTCTAAAGTGAATCGCAAAATTATAAAATCATATACCTAAAAACTGTAACAGAAATATTTTTAAAATATCTCATAGCTACAAATAAATAAAATGTAAATTCTACTATAATACAAATCAAATGCGAAACTACTATTCCAATAAAAAAATTCTCAAATGCCTTCAAACTATAAGTTTTCAAATTTAAGTCTTTAAAAATTAACTTGTTCAAAATATTAAAATAAAACTGCACCAACAATCTTACCCATTCAAGAAGATTTTTTCTCAGTTTCTTCTCATCATCTACCATTTGTAACATATCATAATAAGTTGCTGTAGCAACTCCAATGTCCAAAGCGTCAGGTTCCAAAGACATTTTGCAGACGAGTTCGTCATGTGAGAAAACACAGAACCTCCTCAAATTCGAATAATGAGAGACACATTCTCTGCCCACCTTCAACTGTTCCAGATATAAAACATCACACAAGTATTAGAATACGATTAAAACTTCACACGTCAAAAATTATCTTACAACTTTTTCAATTTACAGAGTTGCTACAGAAGTCTGCTTTTAAAATTCCATGACTTTCCAGGCTTTCCAGGTCTACTTTTAAAAAAATCCAGCCAATTAAATTAAATTTCAATCAGAGTGCCTACACAAATCCTGGAAAAAATTTCCCTAAAATTCCAGGTTTTCTCCAGGTATCTCAAGTTTTTTCCAGGTATAATTTTCCATACTACGGAGCCATTCAAATATTTCGCATTTTTTAAAACAAGCGACTCGGAACATGTACACAGTTTCGCGAGTTTGTTATAGATAAGATTTTTTTAGTCTCTAGGGATTCAATTATTATATATCATTTAGAAAACTTTGACAAATTATATTACAAGATATTCTTAAATATATTAGCACCATCGATTAATTAAATAATTAAATAACACTAAAGTCATATTTAATCATTTATTGAATTTGTCTCTGAAGTCCATGAATTTGATTAATGATTCAAACAAATTTTTATTTTATCTTCCTATATTTAAAATTCAGTGCATATTTAGGTCAAATTAATGTGGGTACTATATTAAGTTCAATTTAAACCGCTTCAAATTCCTAACTTTTCAAGCAAAAATATTGCATTTTCAACAAGGTAGATGAATTTTTAACCAAATAGTTAAATTTTCAACCAAAAAGATTAATTTTCTACCAAAAAGACGACTTTTCAACAAAAAAATGAATTCTCAATGAAATAGTTGAATTTTCAACTAAAAAATATTTCAACCAGAAAAGACTAAAAATATCAATTTTCAACCAAATAATTGAATTTTGAACTGAAAAATATCAGTTTTCAACCAGAAATGGAATAGTTAAATTTCCAGTTAAAAAACTTAAATTTCCACACACAAAAAAAAATTTTCAACTAGAGTGATGAATTTTCAACTAAAATGATGAATCTTCAAATGGAACATATACATTTTTGAACCAAAAAGATGAATTGTCAAATAAGAAGATTAATTTTCTACCAAAAAGACGATTTTTCCACAAAGTAAATTAATTTTCAACTAAAAAAGACAAATTTTCAACCCAAAATAAAACCTAATTTTCAACAAAATAGTTAAATTTTCAACAAAAGTGATTGATATTTAACTAAAATAATGAATCTTCAACTACAATAGTTGAATTTACAACCAAAAATATGAATTTTCAGTCAAGCAGATTAATTTCTGCCAAAAAAGACGAAAATTCAACAAAATACACCAATTTCCAACTAAAATGACGGAATATTCAACTATCTTTAACTAGATTCGTTGAATTTTCTATCAAGAAGATTAATTTCAACAAAAAAAAGACGAATTTTCAACTAAAAAAGATAATCTTTCAAACAAAAATTTAATAATGACATTTTTAGTTAAAAAAATAATTGTTCAACCAAAGGAATGAATTTTTAACTAAAATGATGGAATATTCAACTGAAATAATTAAATTTTCAGTTGGAAAAAAATAATTAAAAAAAAAACCTGGTTTTGAAAAAAAATACATAGTTACATATTGAAAGAAAGTGATGAATTTTCAACTTAAATGATGAATCTCTATCTGAAATAGTTGAATTTTAAACCAAAAAGATGAAATTTCACCTAAAATGATGAATCTATAACTAGAATAATTGAATTTTCAACCAAGATGAATTTTCTACCAAAAAGATTAATTTCTATCAAAAAAGACAAATTTTCAACTGAATGAAAGATAATTTTCCAACCAAAAATTGTATAGTTAAATTTTTAGTTAAAAAAATAATTGTTCAAAAAAAGGAATGAATTTCTAACTAAAATAATGGAATATTCAACTGAAATAATTACATTTTCAGTGAAACAAAATTTTTTTCAACAAAACAAAAAAAATATTTTGAAAAAAAACATTTTGAAACGAAGTGATAAATTTTCAAATTAAAATATGAATCTTCAACTGAAATAGTTGAATTTTAAACCAAAAAGATGAATTTTCAACTAAAATTATGAATCTTTAAGTAGAATGATTGAATGTTCAACCAAGTAGTTTAATTTCTACCACAAATGACGAATTTTCTGTTAAAAGAAAGAGAATTTTCCATCCAAAAATTGAATGGTTAAATTTTTAGTTCAAAAATTAATGTTGAACTAAAGAGATGAATTTTCAACTAAAATGATGGAATATTTATCTGGCATAGTTAAATTTTCAGTTACAAAGTTAATTAAAAAAAATAAACTTATTTTCAACAAAATAGTTAAATACAGTAATATAAATTTACTTTTACAAATGAAAAATCATTATATTTTTTTATATTGCAAAAAAAATTAAACACGCTCTCGAAAAACTAATTTACCAACAATTTCTTGTGCAATTATTAATTAATACAAATGTGAAGGGTTTTTCAACAATGATTTAATTCTATACAATTCACATTAACATTAATATAAAATTTCTCGAAAGTCTGGAATTATTATAATCATATTATTTTTCTTAGTAAAAAAATAAATTCTTATGAATTCGGGTATTAAAAATTTGCCATAAGGTACTCAAATAATAGTTAAGACTTTGAAATAAGTGAGGCTAAAAAATTATAATTACTTTTTCAAAATTCCACGACTTTTCCAGGTCTTCCGGGTTCTGTAGCAACCCTGATTCAGATTTTAATCCCAATATTATATATTTTACAGAAGTAAACATACCCAGTCAGCGGGTGCGAAGTTCACTGCTTCAGCGAAATTGTACCCTTGATTGAATCCTGCGTGATATGCCCTAGGGAAAGTAACTACAAACTCGCCCGCATGTTGATCGGTTCGAAATACTGGTACTCCTGTGATAAAAAACGCAAAATTATTTTTATTTGGTACCTAAGAAGGTTTGTTCATAACATATTCAGCCATCACGGCGCAAACAGAGCTCAAAAAGGGGAAATAGGCTACTTTTTTCACGAAAAATGGGTAAAATATGGGAACGATGGAACACTTATTTTTACACGTAGAAAAAAAGAAACAATCTTTTTATAAGAAATATTATATTTTAAAAATATGTTGAATGATTTTTTAATCATTTCTGCATTAAAAATTTTTTTAAATGATCTCACAACAGGAGAAATAGAGTGATTTTTCACGAAAATAGGGATATAATAGGGTAAACAATTATTTTAAATAAAACTAATGGAGGCACCACATTTAATTCAATTTTAAACCCTTTAAATTCCTAAGATTTGAAGTCGAAATATATATGTATTTTCAATAAAAGAACTGAATTTTCCAACAAAGATTTTCTACCAAAAGAGATGAAATTTTAACCAAATAGTTGAATTTTCAACAATGAAAAATTAATTTTAAATTAAATAGTTGAACTTTTAAGCGAAATACACAAATTTTCAACCTATACAGATGAATATAGTTGAATCTTCAAGCTAAAAAGACGAATTTGTTAGAAGACATTCGAATTTTCAATCAGAAAAGATTAATTAAAAAAAAAAGTTAATTTTCAATCGATAATGATAAAAATGCAATTACTTGAATTTTCAGTTATAAAAATTCATTTTCAACCAAAAGAAAAACAAATTTTCAAGAAAATAATTAAATTTTCAACCGAAGAGATAAATCTTCAACTAAACAATTGCATTTTCAACCACAAAAAATTTAATTTCCACCAAAAGAGATGAATTTTCAAACTAAAATGAGGAACTTTCAACAAAAGAGTTCAATTTTCAACCAAGAAAAAAATATCAACCAAATTGTTGAATTTTCAAACCAAAAGATAAAAATTCAATTAGTTGAATTTTCAATTTAAAAAATTAATTTTCAACTAAAAGAAAAACAAATTTTCAACAAAATAATTACATTTTCAACCGAAGAGATGAATCTTCAAACAAACAGTTACATTTTCAATCACAAAAAATTAAATTTCCACCTAAAGATGAATTTTCAAACTAAAATGAGAAACTTTCAACAAAACAGTTGAATTTTCAACAAAAAAGTACATTTTAACCAAAGACATGAATTTTCAACTAAAATGATGAAACTTCAACAACAAAAATGAATTTTTAATAAAGTAGTACAACTTTCAATCAAATAGTTCAATTTTCAACTAAAAAAGATGAATTCTCAACGAAAAATATGATAGTTGATATTTCAACCACAAAAGATTTTTATTTTAAATCAAAAACATTCAAAATCAACTAAAAAAAATTTTCTATACAGAGATGAGTTTTCAAGGAAAAAGTTAATTTTCAAAAAGAAAATATGAAGTTTCAATAAAAAAATTTAATTTTCAACAAAATAGTTCAATTTTTAACCAAATAGCTGAATTTGCAAACCAAACGCAAACGACAAATTTTTCAGAAGAAAGTTGAATTTCCAACAAAAAGTTCATTTTCAATAAAGATGAATTTTCAATCCAAAAGGACAAATTTTAAATCCAAAAAGACAAATTTTCTTATCCAAAAAAAGATGAATTTTCCACAAAAGAGTTGAATTTTCGACCAAAAGAGGTGAATTTTTTGCAAAACAGTTGAATTTTCAACAAAATAATTAAATTGTCAACCATATAGTAGAACTTTTAACCAAAAGAGACGAATTTTGAGACAAAGGTGAATTTTCAATAAAATAATTAAATTTTCAACCAAATAATAGGATTTTTAACTAAAAGAGATGAATTCTGAACCAATACAATAGTTGACTTTTCAACCGGAGGAAAAAAAGAATTCTTTTAAAATAAGGGGAACAGGGGAAAGAGTGTGAAGTCTACATTTCATAAATGTCACTTTTGAATATGGGCAACAACTATCAAAATAGTGTACATACAGCCTCACAAAATTATTCGCCAGTTAAATAAAAAATAAAAAAATGAGTTAACTACAGACTTCGGACTCACTTCATAGATAAAAAATAGTGTAAATAATACCATAAATTCGAAAAAATAGTGTCAATATTTTTCAAGTACGAAACTTAGGTGTAGTCCAAATTTGAAAGTGTTTTTTTCGAAATCAAAAAGTGTGCAATGGAAAATTAACTTTTTTTAAAGCAAAATTTCTAGTTTTCTAACCTAACATTTTAAAAGTATTCAAAATGAACTTCCATATTTATTTTAAATGTTTTTTTGTGTGAAATTTCAATTATTATATTTATTGTTGAAAATTCATGTTTTTAAACCGAAAATTAAACACTTCCACATAAGGCCTTTTTTTTGGTTGAAGATTCAGAAGTTTAGTTGAAAATTCAACTATATTGTTCAAAATGTAATTATATTGCTAAAAATGGAACTATCTTGTTAAAAAGTCATCTTTTTTAGTCAGAAATTCAACTGTATTGTTGAACTTCAATTTTTTGAAAATATAAAATTCGTCCTTTTGAATTGAAAATTCAACTATTTGGTTGAAAATGCAACTATGGTTGAAGTTTAATTTTTTGTTTAAATTCGTTTATTTTTGTTAACTAAAAATTAATTTTTCTAACTGAAAATTTAACTGTTTTATTGAAAATTCATATTCTCGGGTTGAAAATTCAACTGTGTTGTAGAAAATTCGTATTTTTGGCTTAAAAAATGAAGTATTTGGTACAAAATCAAACTTGTATGTAGAAAATTTTTTTTATTGAAAATTAATTCTCATAAATGAAAATTTAACTATTCCATTTTTCGCTAAAAATTGATCCTTTTAGTTTAAAAATTCAACTATTTAGTCAAACAAATTTAGAACGAAAAAAATATAAACTAAAAATTAATCAAATAATATTTGGGGTAATATCACATTCATTGTTCAAACTATTTCGTTGAAAATTAATGTAATTTGGAGAAAATTAGTCTTTTATGGTTGAAAATGAATCTTGGTTGAAAATCCAACTGTTTGGTTAACAATTTAGGTAATTAGTTGGAAATTCATCTTTTCTGATAGAAAAATAATCTTTTTGGTTGAAAATATGTGTAAGTTGTTCAGAATTCATCTTTTTTGTGGAAAGCTCATCGTTTTGGTTAAAAAATGCAACTGATTTGTTGAAAATTAATCTGTTTTGGTTCAATTAAACTGTTTTGATTTAAAATGACAATATTTTCTTAGTTCAAATACCAGGTATCACATTTTTTTGTCGAGAAGTCATCTTTTTTCGTTAAAAATTCAACTATACTTGAGACAAGTAAACAATTGAGACAATTTCCCAGTATCTTGTATTTCGTTGAGATGGCGAACATATGATTTTAGACAATTAGCGAAGTACTTCAATAATATTTTGCAATGAAAAGTAAATAAATGGTGGCATTAGCGGACAGTTGTGAGAAAATATTGTTTCTAGTGTCATTTTTTTCGAAATAGTAGCAAAATAGTGTAATTATCAAATATAGAAGTGAAACTAACCTTCGTTTGTGAGAATGTTGGGATTCATGATGGTAACTAGCTGATGCAGCAAGTCTGGTTGACTTTGGAACAATTCAGGCGCTGCAGATTTCATAGAGTGTTCAAACTGCTCAGCCTTGGAACCAGGAACTCCATACCACGTCTTTGGTTCCCCCCAGTGCAGATAATTGATAGAGTAACTCCAGTGGTCTTCGTTGTGCCAACAAAAAGTCGCGAAGCACATACCAACATACATCCAGGGTACCTTCATGCCACTAATGTCTGCGTTGATATGACCCAAGACGCTTCCATGCAAAACTGGAAGGTTGTTTAGATTCCAGAAAGATTCTGCATATTCTTGATCGCAAGTGAAGAGATTGACGCTCGTTTTTGTTGGAAATCCGGATCCATGGTCCATCGTGTGAAGATCAGCGCCGTACTCGACTGTCACATCCTCGTCGATCGAAGAAACTATTCGCCAGAATTCTTTCTCTACAAGAGAAGTCGGTACCATCTGAAAATAAAAAGAGTTGTTAAAATATTAAATTAACTAAAATAGGGTATCTACACAAATCCTGGAAAAGAATTCCCTGAAAATTTCAGATTTATGCTAGGTATCTCAATATTTTTCCAGGTATAATTTTTCAAAGTATGGAGCCATTCAAGTATTTCGCATGTTTTAAACAATCGACTTGAAATATGCATACAATTTCGCGAGTTTATTATGAATAATGTTTTTTCAAGTCCTTGTAAATATCTAATTGTGTAAAAATAGTACTATTCATATGCAAATTTGAATAACCGTTTTTTTAATTGTGAAAGTAATTTTATTGAAGGATAAGTAATTCCTTAATCGTAAAAGTTTCTAGGAATTTAATTAATATTTTTCATTTAGAAAGCTTTGGAAAACTATATTACAAGATATTCTTAAATATTGTATCACCATCGAATAATTGAATAAATAAATAATACTTCAAACATAATTCATAATTTCTTGAATTTTTTCCTAAAGTCCATAAATTTGAATAATAATTAAAGACAATTCGATTTTATCTTCATATACTTAAGATTCAGTGCAATTTGCATGATTTTTCATAAAATTAGGGAAGTATATTCCTTTAAGTAAACTTAATGTCGGTAATACATTAAATTCAATTTAAAATGCTTCAAATTTCAACATTTCAACTAAAAATACAGCATTTTTAACAAAATACAGCATTTTTAACAAAATACATGAATTTTGAACCAAATAGTTGAATGTTCAACTAAAAACGATAAATTATCAACCAAAAATAACCTCGCCTAGGGGCTGTAAGACCTTGTAGTTGGTGGGGAGGCTTAAGCGTATGGGAAAAGGGGGTCAAACGGACCTGCCCTGATTTTTCACTTTTCGATTTTCTCTGCTCTCACCCCCCAGTTTTGTTCGAATGCAAAAAAAAAAAAATCTCCAAATTTGAGCAAAATCGGTTAATATTTAGGGGTGGCGCAAAGACCATGAAGTTTCCCATTGATTTAACATGGTAAAAAGTCAGCTTTTTGTAATTCTAATATTTAAACGCGACAATATGTTACAAATAATTCCGTGTTTCAGTATATTGTTCAGAATTGGTCAGAGAACAAGAATCAATCATAAATTTTGAGGTTGAATAATTTCAAGCCACTCTTATGGGTCCCCAAAGAAAACCCCATAAGTGACAAATTTGAATTTTACGTAATATTGCGGTTGTTTGACGCTTTTTAAAAGTTTTTAAAAAATAAATAATCATTAATCGGTAATTTAAGAATACCCAGTCATACCATTACCCAAACTAATTTGCATCACAGCAAAGGCGCCTCTGCGGTTCTGCAGAGGGGCATGGCTGCGAGGCATAGAGGTATCTCGCTAATGCAGGAAACTTGGTTAGTTCGAGATACCATAAGGGGATTAGGGGGGCTGGTTTTTGTTACAGGGACCCCAAGGCGGTCAAACCAAGAGCCTGCATACTGGCGAAGGGAGTCAACGTTGTCCCGCTGCTGGAGTTATGTTCGAGAGACCTGATGGTGATAGCCACATATCTTAAAGGAATAGGGAAGCTAGTCATGGGATCGGACTACTTTCCATATGACAGCGATACCAACCCGCCAGTGGAGGTACGTACACTGGTGGATTACTGCAAGGTAAGGGGTCTTCCTCTTCTGCTAGGGTGCGATGTTAATTCCCACCATACTTCGCGGGACAGCACGGACATAAACTCAAGATGTTAAAAGAAATCAACAAAGTAGTTAACGCCAGTATTATAAAGCTACTTTTACAAATGAAAAAACATTGTTTCAATCGTGTGCAAAACTACTACAATGCATGCAAATGGCTAGAGCGCCCCATGGTGGGGACTGGTCGACCTTGATTGGCCAATCAAGTCTTTTTTTTAATCCGAAAGGACGGAAAGCCAAATCGGATTGGTATTACATCCACTGTCCCTATTGATGTTATTAGGGTGTTTTAAGATTTCGATTGGTTCTCTATGTTTTCTTGGAAAAATATTGTACGTTTTTGCGAGGACGGTTGTTTTGTTAAATGAAATGCTATGTCCTGTTTCGATATGATGCTCAGCTAGAGCTGATTGCGTGAGATGTTTTAGCCTGACTTTAATCTCATGTTTCTTCACACGTTGGCTCATCGCCCTTTCGGTTTCTCCAATATAGACTTTGCCACAAGAACAAGGGATTTTATATACTCCCGCATCACTGAGAGGTGCCTTTTTATCTTTCGGGTTGTTTAGAAGTTGTCCTATTTTCGCAGGAGGTTTAAATATGGTTTGGATGTTGTGTTTGTTGAGAATTCTTCCTATTTGTTCTGTGATACCTTGAATGTAGGGTAGGATGGTAGTCCTTTTTCTCTCTCTTTCTTCAGTAGGTTGTGTTGACTTGTTTTTTTTGAGTATATTTTCTTATTGCTTTATCAATTTGTTTGTGTAATTGTTTCGTATTTTCAACATTTTGTAGTCCTAATGTGTTATCAGATCTTTTGTAAAAAAGTACGTCCAAGAAAGGCAATTTTTCGTTTTGTTCAATTTCCATGGTGAACTGGATATTAGGGTGTAAATGATTGATGAAATCGAAGAACTTGTGTAGTTCATCTAGTCCATGTCTCCAGATGACAAAGTGTCGTCAACGTAACGGCACCAAAATTCCGGTTTAAGCTTGGATTTGTTGAAGATTTTAGTTTCTAGATTTTCCATAAAGATGTTGGCTATTACAGGTGAGATTGGAGATCTCATTGCTGCTCCTGAGGTTTGTTCGTAGAATTGGTCATTGACTGAGAAGTAGGTATTAGTGAGATAGTGTTCTATCAAAGGTATGAGACTGGAGGGGAAGTTTGCAAAGCATTTAATAATATCGATTGTATCAGAGATTGGTACTTTCGTAAAGAGAGATACTACGTCGAAACTCACTAGGATGTCTTGGGGTTGAATGTGAATCTGTTGCATCTTTCTGATGAAGTCAAAAGAGTTTTGGACGTGTGGGATAGAGTTTCTTGTGAAAGGATTTAGTTCTTTGGCGCGAAAGCGTGCTAGATTGTAAGTTGGTGAGTTTATTGCGCTGACGATCTATCTGAGTGTTTTTGTGGATTTTTGGGAGCCCGTAAAGTTTTGGAGAGATGGGGTTAGTAGGTATTTATTTAGATATTGTTTCGCTGTCAAGTTTTCAGTCATTTAGAAGGGTTTTTGTTTTTCTGACTATTGTTTTTGTGGGGTCTTTTTAAAGTTTTTTATATGTATCGTCATTTAGAAGGTCCATGATTTTTTTGTTATAGTCTTCTTTATACATTATTACTGTTGTGTTGCCTTTGTCTGCGGGTAATATTAAGATGTCTTTATTCTAATTGAGTTATTTATTTGCTGTTTTTTCTTGTTTTGTTAAGTTTGAAGAGGGAAGTTGGGCTTGGCGTAAGATGTCGGCCGTCCTACGCCGTATGTCATTCGCTTTTCGGGTGGAAGGGTATATATTGTGGATTCCAAATTACTGACGATTTCTTCTTTCGGTATTTTGGAAGGAGCTACTGTAAAATTATGTCCTTGAGATAAGGCTGAAGTCATTTAATTGCTGAGAGGATGGTTAGAGATGTTTTTTACTGTGTTAGTTAATGGTGCGTGCTTTACTGGGAGTAATTTGTCAAATGATATGCGGTCCAATGTAGACCAAATGTCAAATCTGAGCGTGTTTGATAGGAAAAGGTAAAGTTTTAATAGTTTATTGGAGGTAGTGTGCAAGACAAATTTGGTATGTTGTATTCTTTCTTTCAACAGAAGCAAACTTGTTTTAGGTAGAATTGATTTGGATTTAGATGTTCCAAAATGGCTTTTCAACTGCAAGTATTTTGGGACGATATTATAGTCCCTACACCGTTTTAAGAAAGCTAAAGATATTGATAGCTTAGCTTGAGAAGACCTGAGCGTACTAAAACTGTTAGTTTTAGTAAGAAAACTCTCCCCATACAGTTCTTTAATAATATATTTAATGCTTTCACGATGATTCATTGTAATAAATTTAAAGTAGGTTTTGCGGATTTCAATCGTGTGCAAAACTACGAATCTTGCCGACGTTTCGTGAACATTGTAGTTCACTTCTTTAGGGCTGACCTGAAACTGAAGTTTTAGGTCATGTTGTTCTTATATATATTCTCTAAGATGCCTGTGATTGGCTAGAGCGCCCCATGGTGGGGACTGGTCGAACGCACGCACCATTAACTAACACAGTAAAAAACATCTCTAACCATCCTCTCAGCAATGAAATGACTTCAGCCTTATCTAAAGGAAATAATTTTGCAGTAGCACCCTCCAAAATACCGAAAGAAGAATTCAGTAATTTGGAATCCACAATATATACCCTTCCACCCGAAAAAGCGAATGACATACGGTGTAGGACGGCCAACATCTTACGCCAAGCCCAACTTGCCTCTTCAAACTTAACAAAACAAGAAAAAACAGCAATTAAATAACTCAATCAGAATAAAGACATCATAATATCACACGCAGAAAAAGGAAACACAGCAGTAATAATGAATAAAGAAGACAATAACAACAAAATCATGGACCTTCTAAATGACGATACATATAAAAAACTTAAAAAAAGACCCCACAAAAACAATAGTCAGAAAAACAAAAACCCTTCTAAAAGACTCAAAACTTAACAGCGAACCAATATCTAAATAAATACCTACTAACCCCATCTCTCCAAAACTTTACGGGCTCCCAAAAATCCACAAAAACAACATTATCCTAATATCCTAATATCCAGTTCACCATGGAAATTGAACAAAACGGAAAAATGCTTTTCTTGGACGTACTTCTTTACAAAAAATCTGATAACACATTAGGACATGAAGTTTACAGAAAACCCACCCATACAAACAGATACATACATGCGTCTTCCCACCACCACCCATCTCAAAAGCAATCGGTCATCAAATCCCTTGTATACAGAGCTGTCTCCATAACAGATAAAGGTAACTTACAAAAGGAACTGAAAAATGTTAAACAAATCCTAATACAAAACAATTACACAAACAAACAAACAAATTGATAAAGAAATAAGAAAATATACTCAAAAAAACAAGTCAACACAACCTATTAAAGAAAAAGGACCACTATCCTACCCTACATTCAAGGTATCACAGAACAAATAGGAAGAATTCTCAACAAACACAACATCCAAACCATATTTAAACCACCTGCGAAAATAGGACAACTTCTAAACAACCCGAAAGATGAAAAGGCACCTCTCAGTGATCCGGGAGTATATAAAATCCCTTGTTCTTGTGGCAAAGTCTATATTGGAGAAACCAGAAGGGCGGTGAGCCAAAGTGTAAAGAAACATGAGAGTAAAGTCAGGCTAAAACATTTCACGCAATCAGCACTAGCTGAGCATCATATCGAAACAGGACATAGCATTTTATTTGACAAAATAAACGTTATCGCAAAAAAGTACAATATTTATCCAAGAAAACATAGAGAAGCAATCAAAATCTTGAAACACCCTAATAACATCAATAGGGACAATGAATATAATACCAATCCGATTTGGCTTTCCGTCCTCCCGGGGTTTTTAAAAATGACTTGATTGGCCAATCAAGCTCGACCAGTCCCCACCATGGGGCGCTCTGGCCAATCACAGGCATCGTAGAGAATACTGCAATGAACTGCAATGTTCACGAAACGTCGGCAAGATTCGTAGTTTTGAACACGATTGAAACCCGAAAAAACTACTTTAAATTTATTGTTATTTAATGTCATATTACAATTGAAACAAAATTTAAAAACGCTTTCGAAAAAATTCTGATTTGAAAAAAGTGTCTATTCGTACGACCGGCCGGACGAGTTGTAATGACATTATTGGTCAAAATTTCTGTAAAAAAATTTCCTGACCCTGTAAGAGCATGGGTAGCCACTCAAAAGTCTTGAAAAAGAAATTGTAGGTTATTTCATGATTTATTCCCGTTTTTCAAACAATTTTCTGGACCTTTTAAATTTAAATGCTTTTTTATTCTTCTTGGATTTACTATTTCATTCATTCATTCCTAGAAGCTTCGTTTTTACTTTACAATGAAAGCAAATTAAAGTGAAATTAAAATACTAATTCTTAAGCAACATCATAAATTGTTTGTTTTTTTACTGCAACAAAAAACGTTGAGAAACTTTTCAAGTTATTATAATTTGCTTCACTTCAGAAACGTCGACGTCTTTAAGCCCATTCACGAATTTTTCATTGATTAAAAATGTTTTTCTTTCTTTTTCCGCCTTCCTTATTAAGTGTGAAACTTTCTGCCATCAAATTAAAATACGTACGTGCACAGGCATGTTGAAGTAATCGCTCTTAAACTGATCAGCCATTTCCCCAAACTGTTGAAGAGTGTATTCCCTCTGCGCCTGCTCAAACCCAAAGGCTTCCATCGGCTTCGAAACTTCTTCAGCGACACATTTTGGACAACGCCAATCGCCTTTTGGAATTTCAGTCAAAGGTGGTAGAAGACAAAATGTGTGATAACTATCGTCACATCCATCACACAGCAACATATTCTCTTCATTGTCTCCTCTTCCACAATTGTGACAAATATATTTAGCCAGCTAAAAAAAGAAGAAATAACAAAGTTGAGTCAATAGTTGAAAGATCAAAGGTGTTACTCTTTGGAGCCGTCCATAAATTACGTTATCAAATTTAGGCTCTTTTTGACCCCTCGTCACGTAGCCCAAAATCTTCTCAAAGAAAGTAAAACAGGGTGATTTTTCGCGAAATGGGCGAATAAATTCTTTTAAATAAACTTAATGTAAATACCATATTAAATATATATACAGTGCAACCTCTGAATAAGCTCTTTCCAAATAAGACCGCTTCTCCTAATTTTCGTTCGAAAGTTGCCCCCACTACTTCGCGCATCATAGAATCGAGGGCGAACCTCCGAATAAGACCTATGTTAGGCTGCCAGACTTTGCACGTGACATGCACGTGCAAATATATATATATATATATATATCAATATGTAACAATTTAAATTCCTGAGATTTTGAGTCGAAATATATTTTATCTTCTACACAATAGTTGAATTTTTGAACAAAAAAAGATTTTCCACCAAAACAGATGAATTTTTATTCGAAAAAGACGATTTTTTTCGAAGACAGTTGAATTTTCAGCAAAAAAGTTCATTTGCAACCAAGAAAGATGACTTTTCTACAATAAAAGATGAATTTTCAACCCAAAAGGGCGAATTTTTAACAAAACAGTTGAAGTTTCGACTAAAAAAGATGACTATAAAGATAGTTGAATTTTCAACCTACAAAAGATGAATTTTTTAGAAGACAGTTGAAATTTCAAGCCGAAAAGTTTCATTTTCAACTAGATAGTTCATTTTCAACCAAAAAATATTTTCTACCAAAACAGATGAATGTTCATACCAAAAAGACGGATTTTTTCGAAGACAGTTGAATCTTCAACAAAAATGTTAATCTTCAACCAAGAAAGAAGAATTGTCAAACCAGAAAGGCGACTTTTCTAGCATAAAAGATGAATTTTCAATCAAACAGGATGAATTTTTAACAAAACAGTTGAATTTTTTTCAACCAAATGGTCGAATTTTCAAAGAAAAAAGATAAAAATTTTTAAAAAACAATTGAATTTTCAAGTGAAAAAGACGAATTTTTTATAAGACAGTTCGATTATCCAAAAAAAGTTCATTTTCAACAAAGAAAGATGACTTTTCTACCATAAAATATGAATTGTGTACCAAAAGACAAATTTATAACCAGCTGAATTAAACAAGAAAAGACGAATTAACAAAATAGTTGAATTGTCAAACGAATAGATGCATTTTCAATCAATAAAGATGAATTTCAAACAAAGTAGTTGAATTGTCAACAAAAATGTTCATTTTCAAACAAAACAGTTTAATTCTCTACCAAATTGTTGATCTTTCAATCCAAACAAGACAAATTTTCTACAAAACAGTTCAGATTTCAACTAAAATGATGAATAAATTATAGAAATTTTTTTATAATTTTTTTGACTTTAAACCAAGTAGCGGATTTTTCAACCAAAGGGATACATTTTCAACTCAAATGATGAATCTTAAAAAAAAGGAATTTTTAACAAAAGAGTTCAACATTCAACCCAAAAGATGATTTCTTAGCCAAAAAGATTAATGGAATAGTCCAATTTGCAACCAAAGAGATGAGGCTTCAACTAAAAAAATGTATTATTAACAGGGTGGTTCAACTTTCAACCAAGTAGTTGAATTTTTCACCAAAAAAAGATGACTTTTTAATAATATTTCAACCAAGTACTAGAATTTTAAACCAAACGAGATGAATTCCGAACCAAAAATATAATAGTAAACTTTTCAACCAAAAATAGATGTATTTTCTTATTGGGTTCTATTAATTCGGTTCGCATTGAAGCAAAAAAGCGAGAAAAGGGGTACGTTTCTTGAAAACAGGGGAAAAAATACCTTTTCAAGAAATGGGAAAAGATGGGAATAGGGGAAAGAGTGTGAAGTCTGAAATATGAAAGTGATTCTCCAACATATTAAGTCATTATTGAGCTGTACCGTTGCGGGGCATCTCAACTTTCGCAAAATTCCCAAACTTTCTTCAAAATCATCAGGAAACGTACAAAATGTTAACCTAAATTAGTAACGGCCCCTTACTTGCTCAAAATTTAATTGACTATCTTGCACTTACAGGATCAAATTCGTAGGTGAGTTTAATTCCCCTAGTTTTGTTGGACTTTTTCCCTTCTTTGGTATTAAAGCCAGCCATTTTTGGACCAGCTCCATAAAACTGTAGTTTCTTCAGCTCTTTGCTGTTTTCCGGCACCTTCTCCGGAGATACACATTTGCTCTTGACATCTTCTTTGCAGTCATTGTCAGAATCGCACTCTTCCTTGCAATCCTCTTGTTTAAGTGACACTGCATCTTTGTTGTCTTCTTGACCAGCGAATCGTTTCGAACGACGAGAAAACTTCGCGGCCGGTGGTTTGATTTGTTGCCGTGATATAATGCCGTGGGGCTTGTAATCCCGGTCTTTCTTCTCATTCGCGTCTATTTCTGGTTCTATTTTCTGAAAGTCAAAAGGAAGTCGAAAATCAGTCATTTTTCAATTATATTAATTGAATTGAATTAAATGAATAAAAATTAATTTAACTTACAATGTCAGTCAATGTTTTTCCTTGTTTAAAAACGTCGAAGGGGTATAAAATTCTTTCATAGTGATTTTTTAAAATACTTCCAACGCTACGCCCGGAAGGATATCCTAACTTATTTGCGATTTTCGCCCACCTCCTTTCTTTCGTCACTGTTTCTATTCCACCTGAAATAAAGATTGATAATTTCAATTCGAAAACAATTACCACATTTTTTAACTTGTAGAGTGCTGACTCAAGATGGCCGTTTTAATCGAGGAAACAAATTCTCGGTCATTTCCCGGTTCACAACCATTTTTCACGGTCATTGAAATTAAAAGACTCAAATTCTTGAAGTGAAAAATGTTGTCATTTGAAGTTATAAAAACTGAACTGCAAATTAAAACACTCAAAGTGGAGCTCATGTGAATTTCAAACTTTAAAAATTAAAGCTTAACAAAATTTGTAATTCAAATGCTCAATAATTTACACGGTTAAAATGGAAGCTTTTAACACTTTTCAATTGAACAATTTTAAATTAAGTGCCGTTAAACTGCAAAACTGAAAATTTTAAACTTTTATAAATTGTACAATTCGTAGATTTAAGAAGATATAAATCCACACAATCATTTTCGATGCTCTAAATTGAAGAAGGAATCAACAAATTTGTAAATCTATAAAACTGTATTATTTTTAGCAATTTTAAGTTTGAAACATTAGAAATTCGATTGTTATTTATTCATCAAAATTTGCTGTATTTTTAAATCTGTTTGAATAATCGCTTAAAATTAACTTTCCAAAATAAAACATTATTTTAAATTTTCTAGGATTCTTAAGACATTTTTTTTATTAATTTAAATATTTTGAAATCTTTCCAAATTTTAAATTATTGTTGTAATTTTTACAAAACTTTTCCATATCTTAAAAAATGTCGGAAATCTTTTGAAGCCATTTTAAATATTCTTTAGAAACCATTCAAAACGCTTAAAAATGTACATTTTTTGTTCGAAATCTTCAAAAATCTACATTTTTAAAATCTGTTTAAGGTTTAAATTATTTTTCGATCTTCTCAAAACTTTTGAATATCTTTTAAGCTTACTCGAATTTCTTCTAAATTTATAATAATGCTTCGATTGTTATTTATTTATCAAAATTGGTTGTTTTTTACAAACCTTTTCAATATTTTCTTAAAATTAAATTTTCGAATTAAAACATTAAAAATTTTCCCAGGATATCTAAGAAATTTTTTTTATTATCTTAAAACCTTTCAAGATCCTTAAAAGACTTCAACATTTTATTTTGATATCATAAAAAATCCACCTTTTGTTTTAAAACCTTTTCAAGTTTTAAATTAAGTTTGAAACTTTTCAAAACTTGTAAATATCTAAACTTACTCGAATTTTTTCAAATTAATAATTTTTCAGTTTGTTATACATCAAAATTGAAAATTTTCACTTACAAATCAAAAGTGTTAAAAATGGAATAATTAACATTGTAACGTTCAAAGTTTTAATTTATCTCTGAATTTTTAATGATTCAAGGCTTTCCAGTTCAAACAATTCAGTTTCAAATTATTTGGTTTTAAACACAGTCAAGTATTACTGAGTATTAAAAAAATCTATTTTTCTTAATTAATTTCTATTTAATTGAATGGGTTAGTAATTGAATATTTCAGACAAAACAATATTTGAATAGGATTTTCAACTTAATAAAAGTGTTTAACCATGAATCTATCAATTTGACAGTTCTATTTTAAAAATCATGAATTAATTTATATTTGCAGCTGATCAAGTTGAAACGTTTTTTATCCAGAATAATTTTGGATAAAAAAACGTTCATTTTTAATTGTTTAAGTCTTCAAAACTACATTTAAAAATTATTTAAGTGGAAAACGTACACTTAACAAATAAAAACTGAAATGGATAATTTTTAAAGTAAAAGATTTTAGAATTAAGCAGTGTAAACTGCAAATTTTCATTAGTGAAAATTGAATTGACATTTTAAAAGAAGTTGAGATCTAACTTATTTTTAATTCCATTATATCGTGTGCTATGAAATTTGTGATATTTCAAGAAATTGGATAGAATTTTATTTGAAAAAGTTGTATAATTAAATAATAATCCAGGTCAAAAAATAAATTCACTGTCAAAAATTCTCGGTTTTCCAGGTGCAACGGCCACCCTGTAACTCAAATTTTAATTTTAATTTCAGTTTAAATTACATACCTTCACTAGTTACTATTCTGTGTAGAGAGTACAGATCTAGAGCTTTGCGCTCTACGAGTGGAATTTTCAACGAAGACCCCTGAAGCTCCCAAAATTTAGCTATTTGATCTAAAAAGTTTAGTTTTATTCTGGTTTTAGCTTCTAATTCGTTTAACCTTTGTATCCTTGGTACGAATTTAAATTTGTCGACATCAACGGCAAATGGTGGTTGCCAATTCTGTAAACGAAAAAAAAAGTTATATAGAAAGGAGTATACACTATTAACTAATTGATAATATTGTGGTCGATTCATAATTATTTTAGAACATTTAGAACAAAATATTTTAAAGTTTCTTCTGAACAACCTGTTCCGACTGTTCTTGTTTCTATTGTGCCAATCACTTTGTCATATCACTCTTCAGTAAAATAATATTATTTAAAAAATAATAAGTTTATTTAACGTGGCTATTCAAATTTTAGAAAAAATGTTCGGGCTATTTCCTAATTTTCAAAACATTGTTCCACCCAGAAGAATTTTTTAAATCCAGGCCATCAAAAACCAACAACTTTAATTTCAAAGGTTTAATAATACCTACCGTACACCTTCAAAATATATATTTTTTTAATCCAATAAATTTAATTGCAGGAACTCAACAATTACATATAATTTCAAAATAAATCATTCAAAGTTGTATAATTTCAAAGTAAGAATAAATTCAGTTGTGAAAACATTGTTAAAATAAATATTTTTGGTAAGTTTACACATTTTTTTATTCAAAATAATGTTTCTGTTTACTTCAGTAATTTATGTTCTTCCTAAAAATTATAGAAAAACTTTTTTTTTCAAAGATTCGATTTTTGACACAACTACCTTAAGAGGTAAAAGTACGTTTTCGCTGTTTTATACCAGATAAAAAAGTAGAACAGATAAATATTATTATTCGAATTGCCTGAAGATATTTCGTTTTATTTTAAAAAGATTATTAGCTTAGCATAACAAGTTTTTAGTGTTAAAAAACATGCGGGTATGAGTAAATTTATAGCTTTTCTACTCAAAATAATTATATCGAGAATAAGAAACAAGAGGAAAAATGAAATTTATAGTGATATTAAAAAATCAATTTTATCAAGAAAAAGAAGTAAGATTAAAAAATATAAAGGGGGTATTTTTGTAGGAATTTTGCCAAGGAACAATTTTGCTCTCTTAACTATTTTTCATATCTCGCTTCGTTTTCGAGAAAACTGGATGTTTCGATTTGTTGACTTAAAAAATAGATTTTTTCAGAAACGGCTGCGGCGAAGATTTTTTTAAATCAAAAAATAGTTGTAAGACATCCCATATACAAAAACAAGAAAAACATTCTCGGTGTTCGCACCTTTGTGGTCTACTCAAATGCTGGAAAAACATTCCCTGAAAATTTCAGGATTATACCATGTTACCTCAAGATTTTTCCATGTGCTATTATTTTCATAGCCTGTACTGTACATAATTCATTATAAAAATAATGTTCTTTTCAGTCCTTGTAAATATCTAAACGTGTGCAAATAGTACTATTCATATGTAAAATTAAATAACTTTTTTTTCATCTGTGAAAGTTACTTTATTAAAGGATAAGTAATTTCTTAATGGTTACAGTTTCTAGGGATTCAATTAATATGTTTAATTTCGAAAGCATTGACAAATTATATTACAAGATATTCGCAAATATATTATCACCGTCGTTTAATTAAATAAATAAATGATACTAAAAACATAATTTCTTTAAATTGTTCCCAAAGTGCATGAATTTGAATGATAATTCAAAAAAAATTATAATATTTTCATATACTTGAAATTCAGTGCAAATTTAAGTAAAATTAATGTGGGCACTATATTAAAATCAATTTAAAACGCTTCAAATTCCTAACTTTTCAAGTAAAAATATTACATCTTTAAGAAGACAGACGAATTTTTAACCAATAGTTGAATTTCCAACCAAACAAATGAATTTTCTACCAAAAAAGACAATTCTTCAAAGAATGCATGATTTTGAACTAAAAAAGATAATTTTTCAACTAAATAGTTGAATTTGCAACTAAAAAAGATCAATTTTCAAACAAAAATGATTTTTCAACTAAAATGATGAATCCTAAACTGGAAAAGTTGAATTTTCAACCCTAAAAATGAATTTTCAACTATTAAAAGATTAATTATCAACTAAATAGTTGAATTTCCAACTAAAATGATGAGTCTTTAACTCAAATAGTTGAATTTTCAACTAAAAAGATGAGACTTTAGCTGAAATAGTTAACTTTTCAACCAAAACGATTAATTTTCAACTAACATAATGAATGTTTAACTGGAATAGTTGAATTTTCAAACTAAGAGATAAATTTTCATCTAAAAAAGATTTATTTTCAACCAAATGTGGACTTTTGAACTAAAAAATATCTATAATCAACAAAATAGTTAAATTTTCAACCAAAGTGATAAATTCTCAACAAAAAATGAATTTTCAACAAACAAAACAACGAATTGTCATCAAAATAGGTAAGGTTTCATTCAACTGGAATAGTTAAATTTTTAGTAAATTAAAAAAAAAAATGAATTTTAAACAAAATAGTTCAATTTTCAACTGAGAATGATTGTTCAGTCAACAAAGAGAAATTTTAACCAAACTATCGAATTTAAAAAAAAAATGTTAATTTTCTACCAAAAAGGAAGAATTTTCAACAGAATACATGAATTTCCAACTAAAAATACCAACATTCAGCCGAAAATAGAATACATAAAATTTCAGTTTAAAAAAATCTGCCCGCTTCGCGGGCACATTCTCATCGCGCGCTTCGCTCCGCTCGCAAGTTTGAGCGCGCCTAGGGCGCGCGACTGTTGGATCTCGCGCTTCGCGCTCGATCATATATTTATCTCGCGCTTCGCGCTCGATTATGTATTCACCTCGCGCTACGCGCTCGGGCGTATTTACATCGCGCTTTACGCTCAGCTCCTCTAGATTTTTGAACTTCGTGTTCGACTTCGATGAAAGGAAAAAGATTGTTTGCAAATATTATAAAATTATCAAAACCTCTACATATTAAGTGATTGTTAAATTTTTTTTTATTTTAGACTGAAAAGGAACTTTATTTACTCAAGGTTCTATCGACCTTAAGGAAAACATTCTCATCCAGACACTCGCGCTTCGCGCTCGATATTTCATTTGAAAATCATTTGAACCGTATGATAGAAACAAAAAAGTTTGAGCGCACTTACGGCGTGCGATTTGGTAAATACACTGAGCGCGTACTTTGTGCTTCGTGTTATATGTTCTTCATATACAAATTACTAAATTTGTATTTGAGTTCAAATGAAAAGTAATGATATAATTCAGGCGACAAATTTTATTAGTTAACATTTTATTTTAGCTTGTGCCGTTTATCAAAAAAGTTAATTTTTTCATTTTGAATATATTCTTACCACAAACATTTATTACGGGTTTGTAAGTCTTTTTTGAATGCACAATTTGTGTTCATTTATATGTTTTCGTACCTTGCATTGTTTTTTCAAAAATTTGATTTTTTTTTACTGTCAATGTTATTTTCACGAATAAAAGAAAAACCACGCATCCTATCGAAACATGAGTCACAATAAATTTGTTTATCTTCCTTGGATGAACAAAGTTTGTTTCGGTCATTTTTTCGTAGCTGGTAATATTCGTCTGAAAATTTGATTTTTCTATTTTCAATGCTGTTTTTTACGAATAAAACAAAAACTACGCGTCATATCAAAAAGTGAATGATAAGAAATTTGTAGATCTTTTTTAGGTGCACAATTTTGGTGAGATGATCTTTTCTGGTATCTTGCATAGTTTGACAGCAAAATGGCTTTTTTGATTTTTCATTAATTTTTTGTGCGATCAAAATTTGAATTTTTTATTTTTCAAAAAATTCAAAAAGTTGTTATGAAAATATTATAGGGTGTTCAAGAAGCAACGTTTTTCTCCTCTTGACTTTTTTTCATATCGTGCGTTTTTCGGCTTAAAATGTTCATTTTCGTTTGTTTTTTGGAATTTTGAAAATGCTATAACTCCAGTATTTTTTTTTTATCACGAAAAGTCATAAGAATATTTTGTTCGTCATTTTGCGTACTACTAATAACCGTACATAGAATTTTCAAATCTTCAAAAAAAGTGGTCTCAACAATTTTCAAAATGTGCTCACTTTTTGGATTTTCATCCAAAATAGCTGGTTAACGAACTCGTTCTCTAATTTTCGGCCATAAAAAAGTGTGCCAAAGCTCAATCAAATCTGATCATTTTTTCGAAAGTTATCGTGGCTACAGAAAGACAGACAGACAGACACCTTCGTAAAAATCGTTTTTTCTAGCTCAGGGGGTCTCAAAACGTGGAGATTTGATGAAAACCGACTATGTCAAATTTTACATAAAACCAATACCTTCTCATTAGAATGAGAATGTAAAAATGAATTTTCAATAAAAAATTAATTAAAAAAAAAATAGTTACATTTTGAAACAAAGTGATGAATTTGCAACTTAAATTATGAATCTCCAACTGGAATAGTTGAATTTTAAACCAAAAAGATGAATTTTCAACTAAAATGATGAATCTTTAACTAGAATAATTGAATTTTCAACCGAGAAGATTAGTTCCTACAAAAAAGACGAATTTTCTGTTAAAAGAAAGAGAATTTTCCATCCAAAAATTGAATGGTTAAATTTTTAGTTAGAAAAATTAATTTTCAACTAAAGAGATGAATTTTTAACTAAAATGATGGAATATTTATCTGGCAAAGTTAAATTTTCAGTTAAGAAGTTAATAGCAAACAAACTTATTTTCAACAAAATAGTTCAATCCAGTAATATAAAGCTGCTTTTACAAATAAAGAATCATTGCTATTTAATTTTATATTACAATTTAAAAAAATGTAAGCATACTCTTGAAAAAAATCTCTGACTTAAAAAAAATTCCCGAACATTTCCAGGTTTTTCCATTCACATAAAAATTCCCTGATAATTCCAGGTTTTCCAGGTGAGTAGACACCCTGGGGTGCTGTGTTTCATTTTTAAATCTTTCAACAATAATGACTTTTATTCGGAAATTGTACAATTTTGAACAGCTAACATTTGAAATGAACCTGTTTTAAATGTTTTCATCTCAATATTGAGGCTTTCATTTGAAAATTGCACCATTTGAGGCTTTTATTTAAAAATTGCACCATTCTGAATGATTTATATTAGAAAGCATACAATAAAGTTTAAATATTTTAGAATAATTTCACTGTCATTTCCCGATTTGGAAAAAATCATGATCTAGTGGCGCCCTGTACATAAAATTGCAGGAGGAAAAGGGGAAAGCTTATCAAATAGGTAAACGTAAAGCAATAAAATTAGAGAAAACAATGTTTCTAATTTCTAGACAACCGTAACTGCAGAGAGTTGGAACTAATATTGATAGAGTAAATAACGGTTTATTTGCTTCTATATGCGCTTCAGGCAAATTATACAATTAGTACTTTAAGGTTTTGATCAACGATTCCGAGGTTATTCAGAATATATAATCATAAATATTATCACTAGTGCAGTTGGCATCACTGCAGGAACTAGACGCGAAATTGTTCCAGTTCCTCAATCCATATCGCACTGCCCTATGTTAACTTCAAAAGTAGTCATCAAAATGTTTATTTTAATGACAAATTTTTTTGCTAAGAAAATTACAGAAATAAATTATTGAACTAAGAACATGATCTTTAGTTTTATTACTGTATTAAGTCTAAATTTTCAAGACAGTTCACGTTTTTCGTGAAGTCATTGTTGATGCACCTTTTTATAGATGAAGACATTTACATCTTTTTACTTCGAGATAACAATATTTGTTGACGATAACATTTAAATATTTAGGCTTGGCAAATATCTCAAGAATTAATTTGTTATGATCCGTCGTTTATCCGTTTAATCGGAAATCGTCTGGAAATCTATTGTCGAAAAACTATTTATCATTAACTTTTTCATGGCCATTCAATTAATTAAATTCATAAAAGATAAATGTTTCTTCTCAGGGTGACGAAAGTTTATCGATTCTTACACCTGTTATTAAAAACGACATTTAATCTTATTTATTTCTTTAAGCAGAATTATGATTGTCACACGAGGGAGAAGAGATAGTTTATAGGCGAAAATAATTAAGTAGTCAAATGAATACCGAGGAATAACAAAATTTACATGTAACTTGGGAAGAAACAGTATTGTCTAAGCCTTCAATTTTGACTGAAACAAACTCTTTTCATAATTAAAGGAGAGTAATAATTTTGACTGATGAGCAAATAATAATAATGAATAGTTACATATTAATTAACAATTTCAATCTTTTTTGTCATTAAACTATTCTTTCAATTCCAATTTTGCACAAATCTAGAAAAAAGACGTACGTGTTATGAGAATTTCATAACATACCCTTTTAGTTAATCTTATTTAAGTGTAATTATGTAATATATTCATAATCCAATTTGAAGAGAGAATACTCCATCAATGTTAACTACAGTTTAAATATTCATTCCAGAAAACATCAATTTAAAAAAAATAATAGGTATAAGAAAACATCATTTCTAACGAAACCTTCTTATGTTACAATTTACGTACAATGGAGTATCAAAGAAAAATATGCTTCTAAGCATCAATATTTCCGACTCATTAGAGAAAATATATAAAAAGAGAAAAACATGTTTTTTTAACTCTTGTATATTTTAATAATAGATTGTATATTTTGTATGTATATTTTGTTTACAATATTGAACAGAACATGTACATACAAATTATCATCAAATTTAATTAATTTCGCCTAAAGGAAAAATGCGATCTCAAATATTGATCTTCTCAATTTTTGATACCTAGATTTCAAGGTTCTTCCTTATTTTCGACCGGCCTCAATAGTTCAATTAACATGAGCATACATTTAGGCCAGCCTCAAGAATTTTTTGTATGCATCCGAATTAATTTGCAAAGGTGACTAAGAAACCGATCCTTTCACAACGGAAACTAAATCTAAAGTTCAATGTCTGTTTAAAAATTTGTAAACAAGATTTCAAGAAAAACCATAAATAAATAAAACGGCTTATCAGAGAAAAAAATGCCTCTAATCGGAACCTACTACTTTTCTCTGATAAAACTTTTTACGAATTTCATTACATAAAATGGTTTAGGTGGAAATTATTTTTCCCAAAATCTTTTTCGAGTTTATATTATGAATAGTTAGATCGGAGTATTATAGAAAATATGTTCTCAGGTGCAAAGAAACCCAAAACCAACAATAATATTTTTCAAATTCTAATAAGAAATGTTGTATTTAAAAAAAATGCTAAACGCTTTTGACTCATGCCGTTAAAGAATTAATTTTTACAAATTAGATATATTTACAAAGGGATGATCAGCGATGTTTTTTTTAAATCTCATAAATTCCCGACACAGTAGCAACCCGTTTTCTAAAAAATCGACTTTTAAAAAAAATTTTGTTGAGAAATGAAGAAAATTCAATTGTTGAAAACTTAATGTTAAATTTTTTCAATTTTCAAAAATTGAAAAGTAAATTTCCAATTCTCTTCAATTTTCAACAGCTGAATTTTCTACTGTTGAAAATTCAATGATCAATTTTATTGATTTTTTAACATTCAAAAAATCAATTTCAAATTTTGTTTACTTTTCAACAATTGCATTTTCATCTGTTGAAAATGCAATGTAACTCACAATTGAATTTTCATGTGTACAAAATTAAATTATCAATTTTCTTGAATTTTCAACTGTTGAAAATTTAAGAAAATTGAATTTTAAATTGTTCAAAAGTCAGTTGTTGAAAATTGAAGAAAATTGATAATTGAATGTTCAACAGTTGGAAATGAAATAATTGCCAATTGAAGAAAGTTGAAAATGGAATTTATTAAATACCAAGTTTTAATCAGTAAGGAATGTATAAGATTTTAAAAAATCCAACTCAGATCATCTCCTTGTTAGGTCATTGCAAATCCATTCATGCGATACAAAAGTGAGGCAAAAATAAAATTGGTTTAAATAAACAATTTTTATATGTTTAAAATCGTTCACATAATCATGCATTTAAAAATACCATCGTCAATAATTAAATCGTGATACGTTTTCGTCCAAAAAATTATTTTAGCTTTAAAGTTTTATTTGAATCTTAAATAGATTAGTTTGAATTCGGTCAAGTAAAAATTTGTAAATTTGTTATAGGTAAGATTTAAAAATAAATTTTGATTTGTATTTGCTTGAAATTTATTAAATAGGCTAAGCTATAAATTACATATTTATGTTTGCTAAATAAATATGTAATTTATAGCTAAGTCTCTGTAAATTTCAAACAAATGCAAATAAAAATTTTACAATTCAAACTCAAGAATACTTTACGATCCGAAATTTCCCGGGTAATTCAAATATTGTATTCTCTAATGTAGTCTATTCAAAGAGAAAAGGGGAAAAATTGAAACGCGGGGGAATAGGGGAAAGGCCTGTGATATTATCCTTGAGATAATATATGTTATAATTCATTTTTTGTATTATTTTTTAATATATGTTATCATTTCACTGCTAATTAAAAATTGCGAAACCAATAATACTATTTTTCAACTCCTGCATGTAAAAACATATTCAAAGTGAATTTCGTATTCATCTTTGGTATTATTTGATAATATATTTATTATCATTGCACTGCTAATTACTTTATCCGAGTTTTTAGCACTGATCATTATCGTCCTTACACTTTCACATTCGCTCTCTTTTAAGATAATATTATGAAAAAGTTTCTACGAAGTACGTACCTATTATTCTCAAAAAGCTTATCTTAATTCCTTGTATTTTTAGACTGTACTTTTAGATTATATTAATACTTAAGTTATAAAAAAGATATATGGCGATAACGAAATGCAGGTCTGTTAAGAACATTTTAAACGAATAATTTCTCACACATCAATACAAACTATTTTTTAGACTAAATCAGTAACTAATTTAATTTACGATATAAATTAGATTTCTTTTATTACTGCTTTTTCTTTCGTCTTTGTCTCAATAATCTTATCCGCACACATTTCTATTTTTGTTAATATTAATTGAAACAAATATTTCTTTGCAGAAAACAATGAGATTTTATCAACTATTCTGCCTACTTTTATCACATTTCCAAAAAATCTCGTCTTTAATTAAAATCTCTCCATCTTAATCCCATATTCATTAACTTTGACGAAAATGGCCTCGAATTCTAGCGAAAATAACGCACAATAAATTTAATACAGTTTGACGCATTTTGGTAACACTTTGATACGATCGATGAAAATGTTGTATCACGTTACTGCAAGCGACAAATCCAAGCAACCCTGCTGCTCATAATGCGTACAAATTTCTCGAACAATCACTTTCCCACTGCGTCTCTAACCGGGGGGCATACAAAATCCCTAAAAAATCAGCAATTATTATACTATTTGTACAATACTGGGTGCGACTATGACGTATGATCTTCATGGAACGACGCTATCCCTCAACCATAATCACTATGATTTTGGCACTCATTTAGCATTTATTGAAATATTACATAATCACTCATTTCATCAAGACAGGTATTTTATCATTACAAAAAATCAGGAAAACCTTCTCAAGTCCCTATTTATTAAAAACAATTTTTTTTAGAAAAAAGATGGCGACTGTGCCTTAGCAATATATCTTTTCCAACTCATCAAGATTTGAGCATTTTGGATTTAGTTTATTAATTCTTCTTAAAACAATCTACTGACGCTGCGTGATGATGAAATTTCAAGATGTCGAAAACGAGAGACTCCGCATTCACAATGCAATATTGTTATTAAACACGTCACACGATGTCTTATAAATTATATTTTCATCCCGGACATGAGGGCGATTCACAAAATACGTGATACAGTTTTTAGAATCTTTAAAGCACTTCCGCGGCTCCGCGTGATGCTTTTTCCATTGTTTAACATGAAGAATAATACTTCGAAAGACCCCCTCCCCCCTGAACGTATCACCTATTTTGCGAATAGCTCCTTGATTTTTAATTTCTATAAAAACATTTGACCAAAAACAAGGTTCTGAGGACAATTATCGCTTTTCATCAGACCTTTCAGAAATCCTGGGATTTCATTTAAAAGGGACGAAACTTAATGAAAATTACGAACGTGGAAATCAGTTTCCTGATCGACGTAACATAATTCTGGCTGTTCCGGCCATTTTATCGTTCAACAACGACAAACTGCATGGCGTACCTTCCAGTATTGCCTACAGTTCCGTTACAACTAGAAATTAAAACCCTGTCTTTTAATACGCGCAAAACTTTTTGTCATCTACAAAAATTCCTGCTATTAAATACCCAAGATTGAGGAATTTAGAGTCTAAGATATCGGATGCTAAATGTTCCTGATGCTAGTTAATTCCCACGATAAGGTGTCTTACACCCACGCGTTTCACGTAATGATGGGGTCTAAACAAAAATTTAAAGACCACCAAGGCGTCGCTCTAATTTGAAGCCACGAAGCCTTTTGCTTTGAATGTCTTTTTTTCGAGAATCCGCACGCGATTTTACAATCCATTTTTAACTCGTCGAAAAGAAAATCCTGGACAAGGGAGCCAATGTTGCTAATTGAAGTCGTTGAACGAAAAAAAATCGACGATTTTTTTTGTGACCCTTTCCCAGAATAAGATATTAAAAGCCACTTGAAAGGGAATCGATCGATGTGCTGGAAACTTGTAAAAATGAGAATCGAAAAGTGGAGAAGTGTTCCAAGAATGTAAAAATAATAAAGAGTAGTAAAACTCACGGGAGGTGGTTTAATCTTGCAGATTCCCGATTTCTCGGCGATGGGACGAATCTTCGCGATGTACCCGAGGGGATCTAGGAACTCCTCTGCGGTGGGTTCGAAGACCGGAGCCTCTGGTGGAATGACAAATTGGAAATCGGAGTCACTCCTATCGGTCATGTCTTTTCGCAGGTAAGTACCGAAACGAGTTTCGTACGTAGCGTGTCCATCAAACTTGGAACCCATGACTCGTCCTCGTAGAAAGGACGGTGGCGCACCTTTCCCCGCACTACACTTGGACGCCAACAGAAAAAAATGCGAGACCTAGGCTCACGAAACACTGTTACACTGCTATTCTGGTATTAATTGGAAGTTCCTGATGAGAAGAGTTTTTGAAGAAGTCATGGCGGGGCTGTGCTTGTATTTATCGGCGATAAAGTGACAATAAACGAAAGATGATGAACCGCTCTTGCGACACTTTCACTCCTACATGTAGGCTCGCGCACGGGCAACTGCCCCGATTCATGCTTAGATACTTTCCCCTCTCACGTCTCCAAAAGCAACATGGAGAATGCGAATGTATAAAGATCCACCATGTGACGGAGTGAATCGAGCAGAGGACACGAGAGGAACTTTTATTTTGTAAATTAACACATTGTTCGATCTTCTAACCTAACTTTTCACGCACTTTAGTTTGGAAAATTTAGGTTTTTGAGGGACGGAGGTGGAGTGAGAAAATGTCTCTTGAGGGAGCTCAGAGTTCAAAATCACGGATAGCGAAAGAGCGCAAGGTTAGTTTCTTCCGCTAGAGTGTATAAAGTTTTACACAATTTTTCGATGATTTTCGTGCACTTTTTGAAATTTTCAGGGAATTCCACAATTGGCACTAAAGAGGATATTGTTTTATGTTACTTTTATAGCACCTTAGAATGTGTTTATAATGTATTATGGGAAAATTATTAGGAAAGTTATAAAACGTGATCCGCGCACTCGGACGAGGTCGAAGCGGTCTGCAAGTCACGTGGCGGTTCACGTGACGTGGGAAGCAGCGCGACATTTAAATTGAGATATTAATAAAACGCTGCAAAAGGGAAAAATTGTTTAGTTTTTGAAATGTTTGATCCCTCTTTTAGCTGTGAAAAGTTAGAAAGTTTTAGTTTGATTTTAATTTAAATGAATAAGAATATTATTCAAGATACATGAGATATAATAATGATAGACAATCATTGAGTAGGTTAGGAATCGCGATTAATCGATATTTTTAAGGCGGGAAAATTAATTCATATGAAATTTATAACAATAACAAAGCTGTCAGTGAATCACATTTTCCACTTTACTAAGAATTTTGTTTACTTTTTATTTATTTCTTCCTTTGCTATTTACTTTTGCTACATTCATAGGAAGTGAAATTGAACAATAATGGATTTAAAACGTTTATGAAATGTTCCAAATTAGAATGTTGGAAATTGAACAATTTCAAATTAAAAAGTTCAAAATTGTATGTATACAACTTCATATCAAAAACATTTATAATATATGAATAATTTATTAAGATTAGAACCTATTGTGAGCGTTAATTAAAATGAATATTGACGTTAGGGAAAATTCAGTAATATTAACCCTAGCTTAGGATGCCCAAATAATCGTGATTTTGAATTTTGTAAACGCTACCCCCTAAATATTTTCCTTTTGGTAAAAAGTACTGCCATGAATATTTTTTTTAGAAACTAGTCTCATCAATCGCGCACTAATCGCGCTTGTAGTTTTCAATTTGAAGGGAAAATAATTTTTAATAAAAATAAAAATTTTGAATATATATTTATCTGAATGTAAAGAACGGCCAACGGCCATACCACGCTGAAAAACCCAGTTCTCGTCAGATCACTGAAGTTAAGCAGCGTTGGACGCGGTTAGTACTTGGATGGGTGACAATTCAAGAATACTGACATGAGTGCTGTTGGCACATCGTGGGTGTGGTGAGCCCACACTTGTAGTTATTTATAACTACAAGAAAAACCTAGAAACACTACCCGAATCGGGTAGTGTCACGCCTACCCTGAAAGGGAAATGGTTTAATGGTACATTGAATATACATTTATTTATTTATTAATTCCTGAGAAAAACTCAACAAGATGTTTGAAAATTTCAGATATGCCAAATCATATATTCAAAAATAATTTTATACTTAACCAAAAAGTTGAATTTGTAACCAAAAAAATTTAATTTTAAATAAAAAACAGTTCGAATCATAAAAAATGCATTTTTGACGAAAGAATTGAATTCTCAACCAAAACAGATTAATTATCAACCAAAAAGTTACGTTTTTAACCAAAAAGATTTATTTTTTACCAAAAGAGATGAATTTTCTATAAAATTGTTTCTACCAAGAAGATTCATTTTTTAACAAAGAAGACGAATTTTCAGCGGAATAGTTACATTTTCAAACGAAGATATACATTTCCAACTAAAATGATAAATCTTAAAAAAAATAAGAAGAAGAATTTTTAAGAAACTAGTACAACTATTAACCGAGTATTTTAATTTTCAACCGAAAAGGATGAATTCTCAACAAAAAATGTAATAGTTGATATTTTCATTTAAGAAAGATTTTAATTGTAAATCAAAAACAGTTGAATTCGCCCAAAAATACGAATCTTCAACAAACTTGATTAGCCAATCAAGTCAACATAAGTCAAATAAACATTTACATTTTTAACCAAAAAATATTACATTTCTACCGAAAATTAAAAAAATGTTTGAACATTAACAAATTTACCCTCAAATCTTTCAGATTTTCTTCGAAATTTTATGAAATATTTTTTAATTTTCTTTAAAAAGTAATTTTTCGTAATAAAAAATCATAAAAAATTTCTCAAGAATTTCAAGAAAAGTTATTTATTTTCTTTAAACCTTTCAGAATTCTTTAAAAATCTTTGAATTTTTCATTCGAAAACTTCAAAAATTTACATTTTGTTTAAAAATTTTGAAATCATTTCAAGTTTTAAATTATTTTTTTATTTTCTTAAAACTTCTAAATATCTCTTAAACTTACTTGCATTTATTCTAAAATTTTGTAATCTTGTAAAATTGAAACATTTGTTTCAAAATTTTCTACATTCTTTTTAAAATTGTTTATAAATAATTTGAAATGTTTTTGAATTTTCTCTTAAAATTAATTTTTCAGCAAAACAAATTTTGAAATTTTGTTAGGAATCCTAAAAAAAATTTTCTCTTGAAAGGTTTCAAAATTCCTAAATATCTTCTTTTTCAAAATCTTCAAAAATTCACATTTTTTTAAACTTCTGAAGATTTGGACCATTTTCGAATCTCTTAAAAAATTGTGAAACTCTCAAATATCTTCTGGAATAATTAAGTTTCCTTGAAATTAATCTTTTTAAATAAATCCTAAATCATTTTAATTTTTTCAGGAAATCTTATTGTCGCTACCGCCAATTTTTTTACCGGCACGTAAACTAATTAGGGTTTTATTTTATCCATCGAAAATGCTATGCAAAAATCAAGTATTCTAATTTTACGCCAAACGATGACAGATACGTGAAAAAATCACAAGAAGAATTGTAGCTTTTAAAAATAATTACAATTTTTCTCTCAACCATTCTCTGATAGGAAATAGGACTCGTCCATTTGGTTTTAACCATCGAAAATTCTATGAATAAGTCAAAAATTCTAATTTGAAGCTAAACTACGACAGATACGTAAAAAAATGAAAGAAGAATTGTAGCCTTTCAAAAGACCTTTAGTTTTTTTCTTAGACATTTTTTTATAGGACTTGTAATTTTCGTTTCATTCATCGAAAATACTATGAAAAAATCCAAAATTCTAATTTTGAGCCAAACGACGCGAAATATGGGAAAAAATCTCAAGGATTAATTATAGCTTTTAAAAATTACTACAAAATTTCCTTGAACCATTTTACTACAGAATTCGGCGTTCTTAATTTATTTATCGAAATTGATATGCAAAAATCGAAAATTTCTATTTTTACCATTACAACGCGAGATATGTCTGAGCCGCGGGGAGATTTTTTTTTTAGATAGGATTGTTTAGAAGTTTCACTAGGCTGTTTTATGTTTAAAAATGAATTTTTTTAGTTTTCAGTTTTTTTAAATACATATATAAGGCTAAAAAATTATTTCACCCCTAAAAAGTATTTTTTAATTATTGAGAAATAAGCCCTACATTTTAGGAAAAAAAAATTGATGATATTATTGGGCTTAGAATACGAAAATTTGGAATTTCATTGCAATTAATGGTCTTATTTTCAGCAATTCAAAATTCAATCAAATCTATAAGCAAATCGTTAAGCAATACTTAAAAAACCGCATATTTGCAACAAAATCGACCTTAATTAAAACCAGCTCACATATTTTTCGAGTAAATCACAAGTAAAAATACATTTTAAAGTACTGTAGGAATCTTCAAAGTATAAAAATGTGTATTTTTTGTCTATTTCGAAATTCAAGGTTTTTTGTCGGTCACCCGGTATAAATATTTTAAATTTATTCCTCATAGAGAATATTCTCCTTATATTGTAGACCATTAATTGTTATAACATTACAAATTTTCGTATTCCAGGTCCGATAATATCTCTAAATTTTTTTTGTTTCATAAAATTCAGGGCTTATTTATCAATAAATAACAAAAACTTTCCAGGGTTGAAAGAATTTTTTGGCCGTAAATTTGTGTTTTTCAAAAATTCAAAACTACGAAACTTCATTTCCAGACCTAAAATGGTCTAGCGGAACCTCTAAACAAGTTTTTAAAAATAAAATAAAATTTATGGCAGTAGTTTTTCACCAAAAGGACGGAAGTTAGGGGGTAGCATTTGCAAAATTCAAAAACACTAATTTTAGTTAGTTTTACGGAAATTTTCGTAATACTAGTCAGTGCCTAATTCAAAATGGTATTTTTTTCTACTTATATCGTTCAAAATTGGAAAATTTGAAAGTTTTTAAAATTGAAAGGTTAAACAATGTTTAACATTTTGAATTCAAAGTAAATCGCAGCGTTTACAGTTGAATAATATTTATGATTAAATAATTAAAACACATTAGCAATTTTTTAGTTTAAATTCTCAAATTCTTGAAAATGCTTTTTAATTCAAAACTGGCAACCATAATAGTTGAATGATTTTACATTTATAAATTCAATAATTTCAGATTTAGACTTTCAAAATTATACAATTTTAAATTCAAAAAATTTGCAATTGAAAAGTTTTTAAAAAATTCAGAATTTTCGAAATAAAATTTTAACTTATCTTGGAATCTTTTTTTAATAATAATTTGATCGATACGTAAATTTTTGTTGTAGAGTATAAAATGACTTTAGAAAAGTAGGAAAATGGTGTAAATCTCATTTTCCAGCCATACGCATGTTACAAACATATTATTTAAATTTAAAATTTACAATTACCATTATGCAATTAGTTGTCGGTAAATTCAAAAGAAGTACTCCCGGTGCTCGACTCCTACAAAGTTCTTCAGAACGTTTCCAGATAGCGCTGGGGGCGCGAAAATCAAATATTTTGCATTTCGTCCAGATCAATATTTATTTAACAAACTATAACTTAGAAAAAAAAACATTGAATATTTGCAATACAGTAATGTTCATTTTATACAATTTAATATCTACCTAATTACTAAAAAAAAATCGCATTTGAAAATATTGAATGTGGACATTTTTAGTTTTAAAAGGGATTTATAAGGCAAATTGAATGCTGTAATTTAAAATTCACTCTGTATGTCAAGAAGATTAAAAGTTGAACAATATTTTGACTATAAATATTTAGATATTACCAAAAAGTTCTGGTTTTTACAATGCACGTAATGTGGCTTTTCACTCGTTACCAAATTATTATTTTTTTTCAAAATAATTCATATTATACCGTATCAAAGAAAAAAAATATCATGAATCATACTTATATTTTATGTCTCACAGGAAATGATTTGTTGGAAGCTTTGTTTAATAGTGTGCAATATTTATAACTACATTTTATTATATAAATCACATTTATAAAATGAAAATTGAAATAAAATGAGCTGGACATAATGTATTACTATAAATTGTAGATTTCCTTTCTGTACAAAAAATATGTAACAATTGTTCAAGATATAATATCTGCTATTATTATTGTATGCAGCCTAAGTTTTTTAAAGAATAAGTTTGATCATTTTAATAAAGTAAAACAAAGTGTCGTGTTATAAAACTGCTTTTTAATTAAAACTGAAAAAAATAAACGCGGGCTACGCGCTCCGTTATTATTGTTTGTTTGTTTCACGCAATTTTTAAACCGAAATTTATCATTATTATTATTTTTTTTGTTATTTCATAGTATCTATTATTTAAAGTAATCGAAAATATATGCAAGGACAACCATTTTTGATGATTGATGGAAATTTATATCCTAACTTCAGAATTAATATACCGGTAATATTTTTGTGCAATAAACAGAGTAATAGATAAGGAAACCGTTGCATTTTTGTTGTAAAATCCCAATTTTAGACGAAAAACCTCAACATAACTAACAAAAAATTGTTTTATTATTATATTATTTTCGAAAAAATTGACTTTTTCAATGTCTTACGGATTAAAATGTTTATTTATCAAATTTTCAGGTAAAATAATGTGAATATTACATTTTTAACACATGTGTTTAATACAAAATTCGTTTTTTCTCTTGAGTTTTTGACAGATCTAAATGGAAATTTCAATTTTCATCATTTTTCAACAGTTTAATTTGCAAATGTTAAATTTAAAACCCTTGAAAATTTAAGAAAACTGAATGTTGAATTTACCACAGTTAAAAATTAAATTTAGAATTTTCTTCCATTTTCAATTTTCATCTATTTTTAATTGTTGAAAATTCATTTTTTTTCTGGCGAAAAACACTGACATAACCCAAAATAATTGTTAAAAAATTCTAAATCTTGTTCAAATTACAATGGTTTTTATTTAAAAATATTAATAATTGATGTTATTTTTTGTTGCCCAGGGTAATTAATTAATTATTTTTGATGTTAAATATTGTTGATTTACTGGTAAAATAATTTTTCTGCGAAACGAGAAAAAATCTGCCTCAGCCCGGATTTGAACCGGGAACGCCACTATTCATGAGTGGAGCGTTAACCAATTACGCCACCGAGACTGCAGCAGATTCGTTCTCGTTTCGCCGAAAAATTATTTGACCAGTAAATCAACAATATTTAACATAAAAAATAATTTATATAAAAATACCCCTTACACTCTTACAGCATGAGATATCGGTAGGATATCTTATTTATCTCCGAGGATATCCTGGGCATATCCCAGGAGATCCTAGGGATATTGCGAATGATATCTTATAGGGCGGAAATCTGGATATCCCTGGAATATCCCAAGGATATCTCAGAATATCCTGAGGATATTCCATTAATGTCCCAATTTAATATGCCAAGGATGTTCCCAAGATATCCCAATTCTATATAATTTAGTTTATTCCTGGAAATTCAGATATATCTACCCCTCCGCCGTCCTCGAGGGTCGTTCGTGACCCAGTCGATTTTTCAAGTGTGAATTTTATTGGGAAGAAAGCGGCATAGCACGTTACTCTTTGTCCGTAAAAAAAGTTGCGTCATATTAGGCCAGAATGGACTAAGGCGCATTAGTATTTCTCTTTTCGTCTACCAGTAAACGCAAAGTGAAAAGTGGTCCTGGGTCGTGAACAACCCACAAGGACGACGGCGTTAGTGTTTTATCAAGATAAGTAAATTTTGATTTTTTTGTTTTTCTCGCTTTTTTAGTATAATTAACGAAAATGTAAAAATAAACTTTAAGCACTTTTTCCAAAAAAAGAGGGTCGGCAATTTTTTTACAAAAACAGCTACACCAGAGTCTCGATAGATGAACAATCTCGGGGGTTGCCTGAAAATAGCCTTGTTCATATAGCGCGTACAGCGAAACGTAAACAGTCAGGGCCGCCTGAACCATTTCGATAATATTGCGCAATCTACTTGACTGAGTAGTATAGTGCATGCGTCCCTTCAGAGACGGAGTCGCAACCGTCTCTCGCCCTGCCCCCTGAGAAACTGCTGGGACCAGCAATTCTAGGAATTCATATAACGCGTGCGATCGCGCGTTCAAATAGTGAGACCCTGGTGTAATTGTATGACTCCAGATAAAAAAAAGGGGAAAAAGCGTAAATTTGAATTGTTTATTTATAAAACAACGTATTGAACAATTTTGCATATAATTAGCGTCATACTATGTAAATATTTTGATACATTTGTTGTACACGGAGAAAATTTGTTCATTAAAATATACCCAATTACATAGTTGGGTAAATGGAAGACATTACTGCATTTAGATAAAGTTTACAATTATTTTAGGATTTTATACAAAACAGAACTATAAATAATACAAAAGAGTTATGTAAAATCTCAAGTCCAAAAGTGAAAATTCTGATATGTAATAGTTGATATAGGGGTTGTATTATTTCCATACCAGTATATTATAAAATAACGCAAAGTATTGTGAATTTTAATTAAATGAATGATATAAAGTTTACTTTTGTGTGGTATTAACGATTCACTTGAAAGAAAGTACAGATTGCAGAATTTTTAAAGAGATTTTCACTTTTATTAGGAGAGGAATTACACAACAGTAAAGGTAAAATGAGAATCGCAAGGGACGTCAACATTCTCAGGGCTGAAGTTTAAAGACAAGTCCCCCGCAGAAACTTTAACATTTTTAAGTTTCGGTTTATATTGTAGAATTTCAGAAAATATTCAAATATATAGACTATCCTTTCCTCTCAGTAGATAATACTTATCAAGTTGCTAAATAAAAGTAGAATGTATTTAAAAATTGACGTATAAAGATGCGGGTGATGAAAAAACATCGGACGGCACTGAACAACTGACTTCGAACTTCGAGGCGGGAGATCCCCGAAGACTAATGTTTGAAAACGAAGTTAAATTTATAACAAAAAAATATGAATTTTCTACATAAATAATTGAATTTCTTATGAAAGAGAAAATGTTTTTAACAAAATAAGTGAATTTTCAACTTAAAAAGATCAATTTCCTAACAAAAATGAAATAGCTATCTTTTTCGTTGAAAAAATGATTTTTTACAAAAAAAAAACAACATATTTTCAACAAAATTTGTTCAATTTTCAACAAAAGAAATGAACTTTCAACTAAAATAATGCATCTTCAACCAAAAAAAAAAAAATGTTTCACCAATTAGGTGAATTTTCAACCAAAAAGATGAATTTTCTATAAAAAGAAGACAAATTTTCAACTAAAACATACATTTTAAACAAAGAATAGAATAGTTTAATTTTCAGTTAGAGAAATAAGTTTTTAAACAAAGAAAATAAATTTTCAACAAAATAGTTAAATTTTCAACCAAACAAATTAATTATCAACCGAAAAGATGTAATGACTATAAAAAAAAATTTGACGAAAAATGGAATAAATTAAATTGTTAGTTAAAAACATTAATTTTTAAAGTTTTATTTAAAAAAATTAATTTTTAATATAAAGAAAAATTTCAACTAAAGAAATGAAAATTTCAACCAAAAAGATTAATTTTCTACCAAAAAAGAATAATTTTTAAGAAAATACATGAATTTTCCATCAAAATTTTTTATTTTTGATGGAATTTTCAACCCAATAGTTGCATCTTCAACCAAAAATGTTGATTTTCTACCAAAAAAAAAAAGATAAATTTGCATGAGAAAGAATCTCGATAACAAATCAAGTTAAATTTTTAGTTTGAAAAATTAATTTTCAATAAGAAAAAACTATTTTTCAACCAAAGAAATAAAATAAAATACACGAATTTTAACTAAAAAGGTTAATTTTTTACCAAAAAAAAGACAAACTTTCAACAAAATAGATAAATCTTTAACTAAAAAAGCCAAATTTTCAACAAAAAATAGATTAGTTAAATTTTCAGGTAAAGAAATAAGTAAATTCTCTACCGAAAAAATTAAATGTCTATGAAAAAATTACAAAACAAAATTTAGTTGACTTGTCAGGTAAAAAAAAAATATTTTCAATAAAAAAACTAATTTTCCACCAAAAGAAATAATTGTAAGTGAAAAAAATTGAAATTCATATTGAATTCACTGGAATTTTCTCGATATAATAAGGAAACTTCTGTAAAGCATGTACAACGTTCTCAAACAATATAAGATTTTCTGTAAAATCTATAACAAAATGTTAGAAAATGAACCGAATTCTTTTTCTATAAAGAAAGGCTAATTAGTGCGCGCATAGCACGTACAATGTTCTAGTATTTTTAAAAAGTAGATTATGCAAAAATTTTAAATGTTGAAAGTTAAATAATTTAAAGTTTTGAGGTTAAAAAATTTCAAATAAAAAATTATCCTATGTTTTTATTTACTCCCTACAAATTTATAAGCCCGCTTATTAATAAAATGTTACAATAACAAATTTCGATGAAACGGGGACCAGATATTTTTTGCACGGCCCTGACGTACTCGTACTTTAACTTTATAGCCGAGATTTTTTTCTCGATATTCTAAGTGTTAGGTTAGCCGTGAGGTTTAGTTATTAGCGATAGAACGCGCTAAACGTAGCTTAGGTGGTTCGAAACCCGTCACAGCGTATTCGATTTTTAATAGCATTAATATCGTTAAAGCGTGCGACTATATCGTATGTAATGTATTGTAATTTGATGTAATTGTTTAAGTTAAATGTGTACATGTACCAACAATATACTTATGAATTGTATTATACGTGTAAGCTGAAACTGTACCTAACAGTTCGACTCATTTTACCTAACTGGTAGGTAATCGACATCTCATTTTACCGAACTGTCAGGTAATCTTTATTATCTAGTTAGTTGTATTATTTCTTACTAAATCGCGAATTAAATTATAATGAATTTATATTAATCATTCATATTTTCACATCAAATATTACCCTATTTCATTTCACATGACTGAAAGTGAAATTTTAATACATTGCCGTAATGTCCTCGGTTTAACGAACTAAGTTATGTAAAATTTAACACAAATATTCTCCGTGTACATTGTAGGATGAAAAACTTCACTTCTTGGACGAATAGGGAAAAACTATTTTTTATTATACTTTGTTTAGATCGTTCCACACAGTCATCCAAGAGCACGGTAACGTGGTTTCGCTTGCTATTGTAAAATCTGAATCATGGCAGAAGCTGAAATAGATTCTCACGAATTTCGATACCGTTTGCGCGAAAGACCATTGAGAGTGCTGTACGAAGATTCATCTGACGATGAGGAAGATAATGAAGAAGTAGAAGACGTAGTTGCGGACGAATTCTACGCGAAGGAGGATTCCAGTTTTGATACTAGACACTCAGGAGGAGAAGAAGAAAATTCTGACTCAAATGAGCCAGTTGGGCCTACAGCTGGACCATCAGCCGCTCAGTCAGAAAATCCTCGTGGACGGCGTGCGTCAACGTTGAAAGGTAAAAACAATTTTATATGGTACAAGAATGCTCCTGAATCACGAGACCGGCGCTCAGTGCCTTCTTTTTTTCCGTCGGGAAAAGACGCCGCCAAAAATGTACAAACGGCACTCGAGCCATGGTTTTTACTGTTCAACGAAAACATGTTAGAAACTATTGTTTTACATACTAATGAAGAAATTGATAGAAAACTAGCGAAGTTACCACCCGCGATATTTCGTTATCGTACTGATCTGTCTGAATTGAAAGCTTTTATGGGGTTGTTGTATTTTGGTGGTGTTCAAAAAAATAACTACTTGAATAGAGAAGAATTGTGGAACCCTACATTTGGCTATAATTTGTATAAGGCTGTCATGTCCGAACATAGATTTGCATTTCTTTCTTCATCTTTACGCTTTGATGACAAAAACACTCGAACAGAACGACAAAAGCAGTACGGCTTAGCACCGATCAAAGAATTATGGGATAGTTTTATCGCTAACTGCAAATTTTTTTATTCACCATCTACATATGTAACGATTGGTGAGCAACTTTTGTTATTTCGCGGGCGATTCAAAATTCGAGTTTATATTGCAAACAAACCAGATAAATGCGGGATCAAAATTGTAATGTCTAACGATGTACAAACGAGTTATATGATCAACGCTAAACCTTATGTCGGAAAAGTTGCCACGAATCAAAGTATACCAACATATTATGTTGAAGAATTGACGGAAACTATACACTCAGTGGGCACAAACGTTGAAGAACGTCATTAGAACGGCTCAAAAACGTCCTAAGTCAGTCCAAATAACCCCTCACAGCAAGGGATATCGGTGGGATGTCCCATTTATCTCCCACGATATCTCAGGCATATCCCAGGAGATTCCAGGGACATCACGAATGATATCCTACGGGGCGGAAATCTCGATATCCTTGGAATGTCCCAAAGATATCTCAGAATATACTGAGGATATCCCATCAATGTCCCAATTTTTAAAATGCGGGATATCTCAAATTCCATAATTCGGGACATCCTAGGATATTCTTACGATGTCCCATATTTAAAATGCAGGATATGCCAAGGATGTCCCCAAGATATCCTAATTATATAATTTTTTATAAGATTATAAAAAATTCATATATATGTACCCTTTTCAAATAATGTATACTCTTTGTGCTTTAAATAAACAAACTCATCATTATTTAAAAAAAAATATTTTAGAGATTCTCTGCTACAAAAATAAGAATCGAAGATAGTATATGTATATAGAGCCGTCTTCATACCTTTTCAGTCTTGTCTTTTTCAACACTTGTGACTTGTTGACCGTATAGGTCGTTTTACTACATTTGCAAAATTGTTTCAAGTGTCACAATTTTGAGATGATTCCTTGTTTATTCCGTGTCTAAATGCAGATAATATTGTATAGGTATATGTATTTATTATATATGTATATGTGTAGATTTAAGTACAATAGATAAAAAATAAAACTAATTAAAAATTTGGCAAAATCATGAAAAAGCTAAACAAATTTTACATTAGTAGGTATATAAATTTTTATGAATTCATGCATGCAAGCTGCAAGTTTAAAAAGATCAGAAAGTTTCGGCTTTTTCTACATTACAGTCAACTTAACCTTAAAAGTGCACAAAATGTATAAATGTATAGTTTAACGAGTTTAAATGATTTTACAATGGAAATAAAATCATTAGTAACGAAAGTATAATGAACAAAAATTGTTATTCAATAAAATTAAAAATAAAAGCAATTAGTTAAAACAGAAATAGGCTGAACAGTACGTGGATAGAAGGTTTGCTTTTCAAATAGTAATATGAATAAAATTGAAGTAGGTAATAATAAAAAGCTAATGTAAAACATGAATAACTAAATAAATTGAATGGACATCAAAAATGGTATCAAATTTTTCATGATTGCCACAGACATCCGCGGATATACATACCTAACCTCCGCAGCGAGATTTCATATACATATACCTAATACATGTAAAATATACATTAAAAATTTCTTAAAAGCAATAAAATTGGTGTTCTCATATATTCCTTTCTATTTCTTGAACGAAAATCCACTAGTAATATATTATTGCAGAATTTTGTATTATCATATTGGGATATTCGTGGGACATTTTACTATAGTATTGGGATATCCTGTGGACATTCCGTGCGGGATATCGTCAGGCTATCCTGTCACGATATCCTCGGGAGCGGAAATCTCGATATCCCTGGAATATGCCACGGATATCCCGGGAGATTTATGGGACATTTTTCAGGATATCACATATCCTGCCGAGATATCTTAGGGATATGCCAAGGATATCATTTTGTTGTGAGGGACGTTCCTTAAACATACAATGTTCCAGAGATGTTTTAAGGACGTATTTGCAACATGAAACGTTTTGAGAACATTATTTGGACTGATTTAGGACAGTTATTGAAACGTTCCAATAACGTCTTTTGACTTGTACGTCCAAGGAACGTTTTTGGAACGCTCCAATTACGTTCTTAAATTTCGTGCCCACTGGGCATGGTATACTGCTAGAAAAATCACGTGCGATAACTGTTTTACATCGGTGAATCTTGCTAAAGAAATGAAGAAAAAGTACTCGATGTCAGTTGTTGGAACATTACGAAAAAATAAGCCAGAAGTACCCAAATCTTTTATAGACAGTGCTTCGGCTGGTACATCGCGATTCGCTTATGCTGATGGCATGACTCTTGTTTCATATTTTCCTGAGAAAAACAAAGTTGTGTTATTACTATCTACTTATCATGAGAGCGGACAAATCGATAATGCAGAAGCCAGCAATAGTTATTTTTTATAACAAAACTAAAGGCGGCACCGATACCTTCGACATGATGTGTAAAAATTACTCAGTTGCTCGTATAACAAAACGATGGCCTTTACGGTTTTTTTGTGGTATGCTCGATCAAGCAGGCATCAATGCAGCCGTTTTGTATAATTTGAAAAAAAATGATGAATCTGCGAGCCGTCGTGAATTTTTGAAAATGTTGTCTTTTGATTTGATAAAGCCATAGCTGCGAATTCGGTCGGAGAAGCAAAACTTGTCATCATCACTCAAATTTATAATACACGAATTACTAAATGAGCAAACCGCACGTCCTCTGCACAGCCCGACAAATTAGAAAAGCGATGCGCACCTTTTCCCGCAAAAGATGACCGCAAAACTTCTTATTGTTGCACTTCGTGCAAACTTCCAATTTGCAAAAACCATCGTTCGTTTTATTGCACAAATCGTGCACCCGACGTGTGAAATTGTTCCTTTTTTTAGAATAAAAAAACATGGAGCGAATTGTTTCCGTTCACGTGTTCAGATTTACACACCACATTGGGAATAGTTACTCTGTTGAATCTTGTTTTGTTTCGATGCGAAAAAATTCAACTTTATCTACTTGAAAATTACCCGCAACCACGAAGGAATAGTAAGGAGTGGTATCACCCTATGTGTTCGGTGAGCAGAGGTGGGACGAGCGACGTCCAAGAATTCGTTAATGCTTGCCACGAATGACATCTTAAAAGCCAAATCGTGCACATGCGCAGAGCTGTTTTCGCAGTCACGTGTTATACCCACTCCCCTACGTTATGTTTTGACATTTCGATGCATATGTAGGTTATGTTCGTTTGTTTATGTTCGTTCAATAAACAAGTTCAAAACTTCCAACGCGTGTTGACATCGTTGACATGACAACCGCCAGTGCGCATGTGCACAATTTGGCTTTTAAGTTGTCATTCGTGGCAAGCATTAACGAATTCTTGGACGTCGCTCGTCCCACTCGTCACTTACAGGGATACTACTCCTTACTATTCCTTCGTGTCCGCAACACAAATTCACTACTGTTTTTTTCTGTGATTTGAAAATGAAAAAAACATAAAGCAAAATGAGCGTTATAGGGTTTTCTGCATGCAATATACCTTTCCAAAACCCCCATTTTTTAATTGTCAAAATAAATATGTTTTTGAAAGGCAACACAGGTAGGTTATTTTTTTACGAAAGGGCATATTCACACAAACAAAACCCCAAAATCTTTTTTTTTTAATTACTTATTTAAAAAGTTGTATAATTTTCATGAAATTTCCACCTTTTCCTTATTTATTTAAATATTTTAATTGTTTAAAACAGAAAAAAACTATGCTCAAAAACAATTGAATGATAAAATTAAGGATCATAATAATGCCTTAGAATTTTTAAATTGTTTTTTTATCGCAAACTGTTTTGATAGAGCAGGGGTGGGCACGAATGACCCACAAGGACGGCGGAGGTAGTAAAAATAACGAGGACGGCGGAGGGCTACTGGCTTATATGTTTATTCAATAGCATCAAAAAAATAACAAATCATTTAACAATATTAGGTATTTTTCCGGATTCTTTATACAAAGTACAACATTATAAAGTGTACAATAATACTAGAGTCCCCTCTAAAGTCACTTCCAAGTAAATTCTATCATGGCTGTCAGTGTGCGAAAACTGTCGCGCAATAAAAAGTGACGCTTTAAAAAAAGTCAACAATAACCAAAATTAGTTAGAAAGTTGTGAATCTTTTTTGAAATATAATTTTAAAAAAATCGAATTTTCGACGAAAAACACATAATGCAAAATTGTTAAAAGATTCTAAATGTTGTTCAAATTATAATATTAAAATTTCTTTTTCATCTTTGAAATATAATAATCAATTATTAAAAATACCCATTTCCGGTGTAAAGCGCTGAAATAACTAAAAAACCTAACACAAACTGAAATGTTTAGAAGTTTTAAGTCGTCGAAACTTCATGATTTTAGATTTAAATTATTTAGATTATATTTTAATAAATACTAATTTGCAGTGAAAAGAACTAACACAAAACATGTATAATATTTTCAATAATTTATTAGATGATTTGAAAGTTTTAATTTAACCATGCAAGAGTATTAAAAAGCACAAATGTTTATTAATTTAAAATATTTGCAAAAAAGATAAATTTTCTACAAAACAGTTTAATTTTTTACCGCGAATATTGGAAATTTCAACAAAAAAGTTATTTTTCGACCGAACTGTTGAATTTTCAACCAAATACATGATTTTTCTACCAAGAAGATTAATGTTCTAGCAAAACAAGACGAATTTTCGATTTTTTCATTTTAATCCAAACAGTTGCAATTTAAAAAAAAAAAGATAAAATTTCTACCAAAAGAGATGAATTTTCAAACGAAAAAGACGAATTTTCAAAAAATTATCAAATTTTCAGCCAAAAAAGATTTGTCAGTCAAAAAAGAAAACAAATCATAGGCAAATTATAAGAAACATAATTTTTAACACGAAAATGATTTTTTTTTTAAGTTTCTGTGTTTATTTTCTTTAATCTTATATAATTATAATTTTCCTGCATTTCGCGAAAAAATTCAAAAAGGTTTTTCAAGATTTCAGATATTTCGAAAAAGTATATAGAAAATTTCTGAGATTGTTTTTATATCTTACGGGGATTTTACAAAATTTTAGGAAAAATTGGAGTTAGTTTAGAAAATAGTTAGGACATTTTGATGCTTGTCAAAATTTTTTAAATACGAATTGTCCACAAAAAAGTTAATTTTCAACCAAATAGTGGAACTTTCAACCAAATACAATGTCAGCAATGTTCAGGGAAACGAGCGCATAGAAACAAACACAGTATTTGCGAATAAAGAACAATATAATATTTATGAGATCAAAATAAGACACATAGGATACATAGAGTCTTGCACACTGGTTATGAATCAACTAACCCGATCAGTAGGTTTTGACGTGAATAAACAAAGAAACGTCGTACTTAACAAATCCAACATTCAAGAATTTTCTATCAAGAAGATAAATTTTCTACCAAAAAAGAGAAATCTTCAAATACAATGATGAATCTTCAACCAAAAAAATTACTTTTTAACAAAGCAATTCCACTTTCAACCAAGTAATTGTATTTTCAACCAAAAACGATGAATTTTCAACAGAAAATGTAATAGTTGATATTTCAATCCAAAAAATTGTTCATTTTAAATAAAAAACAGTTCAATTCATAAAAAATTTTTAACAAAATAGTTGAATCCTCAAACAAAAAATTAGACAAAATAAGCGCCATGCGCCTACAAAAAAGGGTTTCGTAGCCTATAGCCCAATGTCAATTTTGGGCCCTATGTTAATTTTAGGTCCTATGTCAATTTTTGGCCCTATATCCATTTTAGGTCCTTTATCAATTTTGGACCGTATATCAATTTTCGGCCCTATATCAATTTTGGACCCATATTAATTTTGGACCCTATGTCTATTTTCGGCCCTATATCAATTTTGTAACCTATCCCGAATTTCGGCCCTACATTAATTTCGGGCCCTGTATCAGTTTTTGGCCCTATATCAATTTTAGGCGATATATCAGATTTGTGCCCTATATCAGTTTTTGGCCATATATCAATGTTAGACCCTATGCGAATTTTGGGCCCTATATAATTTTGGGCCATATGTCGAATTTGGACCCTATGTCAACTTTGGACCTTATATCAATTTTTGGCCCTATATAAATTTTGGGCCCTATATCCGTTTTGGGCCTTATGTCAAACTTGGCCCTATGTCAATTTTGGGGCATTTATTAATTTTGGGCCGTATCTCAGTTTTGGGCCCTGCTTCAATTTTAAGTCATATGTAAATTTTGGGTCCTATGTCTATTTTTGGCCCTATGTCAGTTTTGGGCCCTATGTCCATATTTAGTTGTACGATGGAGGGACTGACGGACGTACGGACGAATTTGGGACCGAAACCATAAGGGTTTCCTGCCCGTGGCTACGAAACCCTAAAAAGATTTTAAGTCTTAACCAAACATTTGCAATTTTAATAAAAAAAAAGATTAAATTTTTACCAAAAGAGATTATAATTTGAAGGAAAAAATAATTTTTAATACAAAATAAAAATATCGAATGCCTATTTATTTTGTATGTTTATTTTTTGTTTATTTGCTTCAAGGTTATATGAATATAATTTTCGTGGGTTTCTCGAGAAAATTTAAAAAGATTTTTGAACATTTCAGACATGTTGAAAAAGTAATGTATACGTATGTATATACATATAACATGAAGTATGTCTAAGATTTTTTTTTATTTTACCCAATTTTACAAAATTTTACGAAAAATTTGCGAAGATTAAAAGATATTTAAGACTTTTTGCTGTTTGGATAAGATTTGAGAATATTTTATGATTTTTCGGAAATCTTTCAAAGTTTAAAAATATTTCTAATCTCTTGAAAATTCCAAAAAGTGCTAAATATCTTTTAACTGACTCGAATTATTCCTAAAGATGTTTAAAAATCTTCTGGATTCATATTTGACCATTTTGGAACTCTTTTGTAATGTTTCATAATGTTTTTAAGTATTCTCTTAAAATAATAATTTAAAAATAAGAATTCACCATAAATATATTCCCAGGAATCTTAAGAACATTGTTTTATTGTCTTGAAACTTTTCAAAATCTTAAAAAAACTTTAACATTTTATTTCGAAATCTTCCAAAATCTACATTTTGATTTCATTTTCATTATTTTTGGAGTTGTTCAAAAACTTCAAAATATCTTTGAAAAATTTTTAAAATGATAATTTGGAAAATCTTTAGGAATGGTTTGAAATCTTTTAAAATATTCTTTATAAATAAATGTTGTGAAATAAATAATCGTATGAAATTTTCCGAGAAATCTTAATAAAATTTTTTGTATTCCCTTAAAACCTTTCAAAATTCCTGAAAAGCTTCTAAATGTTTTGTTCGGAACCTTCCAAAATCTAAATTTTGTTTTGAATACAATTATTTTTGTATCCTTTCGAAAATTCTAAATATCTCTTAAATTTATTCGAATTTTTTCTGAAATGTTGTAATCTTGCAAAATGAAGCTTTGAAATCTTTTCATTCTATTCCGAAATTTTAGGAAGTCATTGGAAATCTATTTGAATATTTTCTTTAAAATAATATTGCAAAATCGAAAAATAATTAATTCACATTTTATTTCAAATTCTAAAAAAATCTACATTTTCGTTAAAATTTGTCGGTATCGGTAATCAACAAATTACCGGTACCGACAATTTTTTTGATCGTTACCTGCAGTCAATAAAATTCGTAAACTAATTAAGATATTCAAAGTTTTTGTCCATAATTTCATTCTATTTTTTGAATTTTAATTTTTGAACTTGTGAAAAAGTTTACAAAAATAAGGTAGCAAAATGTTGAGAACACAATTATTTCCCAATATTAAAAAATAATTAATTTGATCTTTTTTTCATCAATAATGGTTAGAAACATTCAGAAATAAATTGTATCATCAAATGAAGTTACTTATTTGAAAATTTTGATTTACTAAATTGATGGTGCAGAAAATTCGTAATCTTTTTTAATAGACAAACACATATAATCTCATTTCATATGGGTAACGGGTTGTGAATAGAATCCTTTCGTCATTTTTAAAACATTTAGTCAAAAAGTTGAAACCACAATTGTTGCCTTTATTATTAAATAATAATTTAAATTTTCTCTTTGAGAAATAAATTTTTAGAATTTAAATTCCTCATTTGGAAATTGCCATTAAAAGTCATATGCAGGCAGTCTGAAACCAATTAGGTATTCAACAACAATGAGTACGTGATTTTCGAGAATTTCGTTCTGCCAATTTTTTTTTTATATGAAATTTTATTCAGTGACTGTCTCTCGTGTTTTAATATAACAAAAGGTTAGTACACCAGAAATAACATTATTCTCTTCCAATTTACAAAAGTGAAATTACATTTTACTAGAACGATGTTAAATGTACTGAAAATCAAACCGACTTCAAATCAGAAGGAAATAAAAAATGTATTTAACTGTAATATCAAGGATATTATTATGGTAATGCCTCGTATGAACTATTATTTTATTCGAAAGGCATATTCGACTACTTTATTCAATATAATAAGCACACATACATATATCATCATATAAAGTTAAATGATGGAATGTATGAAGCATGTGAACAATATTTTGATTATTAATGCGAAATCAAAATATGTATAACAGGTTTATACATCCAATAGGTATTTAACATACAATTTATAGGAATTTAATTCGATTCAATGAAAAGGGGTCAAGATATAATTAAACAGATAAAATGACCTTTAGAGATAAACCTCGGAATAAAGCAAACAAAACAATATGAATTCAATGAAATATTAATCATTTGTTTAATACCCTATGTCATAACAAATTCATATATTTATTTTTATCATTTTTATTCAATAATTTTTATTTTTATTAGCGAATCAAAATTTGAACGCTTTTGATACAATCTTTTAAACTTCATAATATTTCCAAGGCTCATCATATATACGCAGAAGATATCAAAAGTATAACAAATAATAAATAATAATGCAAAATATTAAAAAAAAGAAATTATTTCATCTAATTTTAAGAGCATTCACATTTTAAAAAGTTGAAAAAGGTATATTGAGTCTAATTGTAAAAGCTTTGAAAGTTTTCATTTTTCAATGGCCACTCAAATGGATTTTTAAATATTTAATTAATTTAAAATTATTGTGACCAATTACAGGATTATTCAATATCATTATAAAACAAATTTCACCAAGGTTAAATGTTTCTAAATTGAATAATAGCATCAATTACACAAAGGTCATTTTTCAATTTCAAACTAATTCTGACAGTTTTAAAAATTCAAGTATAGAAACTTTCAAATAGATAGACTATCACACTTGATTGTTTTCTCGGCCCAATGTCAAATCGATAAATAAACATTTTTGAAATATCAAATTGGTATGCTTTTTTACTTCAAATTACTTAACAGTGAATGCTTCGAACTGAAGATTACTAAAAAAAAAATAGTTTTAAAATTTGATACTCAATTAAAAATATTTCGAGGAATATTTTTGTTTCAAAATCAAGATTTTCAATTAAAAATGAAATTCTACAATTTTGAATCTGCTTGAAGATATCAATTACAATCCTTCAGCTGTCTAACGATATTAAAGTTTAAAATGGTCTGACACACAGAGATTAAATTAAAAATCATTTTATTTTGAATAATATTTAAATTTTTTTAACTATGAAGACTTTAAATTTTATAAAATTTTGAGCTGAGGTCTTCAATATATTACGTAACGCTTTTTTGGATGATTTTTAGATATATGTACAGTTTTTGATAACATATAATAATATTTTAGAAGAAGTGGAATACTTTTTTTTTTAATGTCTTCAATATATCTTTCCTCATTTCTCGTACAGAAACTTATTTTTACTTTTTTAAATTAAAAAAAATACAACTCTTAATGATGCCAATTTTGCATTTTTTGACTATTTTTAAGCTTTAAAACTTCTAACCCCTCTGTGTTGGCCAAAAGTCATATATAATAAGCTCAAGGTTAACCTGATTGGATATCTCAAAACATACCCCTGACACAAATTTCAAAAAATAATTTTTTTACTCCTCCCTCTATCCTCTTATATTATTTTACTTTTTTTTAAATTATAACATTGAAAAAAATGTCACGTAACATTTCTCGAAATCTCTCCTCCGACATCGTAAGAGGACCATAACTGCTTCTCATGAAACCTCCCTTCCCCTAAAAGCGTTATGTAATATATGGATGACCCCACAATTTAAATTTTGAAACATACAATTTTAAAACTTTAAAATTCAGAATTTTTTGATTTTCTTTTGAAATTTTAAAGGGAATCTTTTTTGTCTTGCAATGCTTCCAATTTGAAATTGGTCCTCTCTAGGTTTCCGATGAGACCAGAGAATCTGGAAAGGCGGCTTAGGTGTACCGAAATTCGGTGAGAATATTATTAATGACATCAACTATTATTCTGTGCTAGAAATCAAATCACAAAGCAAAAGCATTCAAATGTTCGCTTAGCCACATGTAATTGTTTAAGGCTTGTCGTTCGATCATCGAAGTTAAGCAGCGCTTGGGTCGCTTAAACCCGGATGGGGGCTGTTGTTATTAGTTCTGATATTGTTTATAAGCTAAAAGCTGCCTTAGCCTTCGAAAAAATCCTGATATTAACTGAAAAATATTTAATATTCTTGAACGTCCATTATAATTAATAATTATGTACCTACAATAATAATAAGTTTAAGTAAGTATACATTTTTTTCTTCGGGCTACCAGTATATTATATATAATTCTAGTAAACTGTTTCACCTTCCAAAATCTGTGTTTCAATTTTAGGTCATAATAAGGAAACCGTTCAAAAATATTTGATAAAAACCTCCAATATAATTACCCCCTGCATCTTCTGAAGACAAGGAAAGGGTCATCTTCACCCCTTTTAGAAGATATTTCTTTCTCGGTCACATAATTCTTGGTGAATGCCAGAAGAGAAAATTAAAATCCGGCAAAATATACCAGAAAAGAAAATTAAAATTCTGCAAAATACGCCGGAAGAGAATACGCAATGTAGAAAATTAGTGTCCGGTAAAATTGGCCAAAATAGAAAATTAATATTCGGCTAAATATGGGCAGGGTGGCAGAAAAACTACATTTCCAAAATTCTCTGACTTTCCCCTGATTTTTCCCTGACCAATTTTTAATTTTTCTTGACTATTAATATTCAAAGACCAGAATTTTAATCTTTTAACATTTTAAACATAGAATCATTAATAAACGGAATAAAGTAATTTTTAATTAAAATTTAAAAAACGTAAAATGGATTCATTTTTTTAAACAGTTAAATTTTCGACCAAGAAATATGACTTTTTAACAAAATAGTTTAGTTTTCAACAAAATAATTAAATTATTAACAAAATAGTCACATTTTTAATCAAATTGTTGAATTTTCAAACCTACAAAGATGAATTTTTAACCAAATGGTCGAATTTTCAAACAAAAAAGATCAAACTCAAACCAAAAACAAAATAGTGAAATTTTTAAGCCAAAAACACGAATTTTTTAGATAAAAATTTAAATAAGAAAAAAAGAACGTTGAATCCAAAAGGACAGATTTTCTGTCAAAATAGACAAACTTTTAATAAAACAACTTAATTTTGGTAAAAAAATGAATTTTTAACAACATAGTTGAATTTTCGTAAAATAGTTAAATTATTGCTACTCACAAAGATGAAATTTCACTAAAATAATCAAATCTTCAAACAAAAAAGATTAAACTTAAACCAAAAACAGTTGAATTTTCAACCCAAGAAGTTGTATTTTCGACAAAAAGATGAATTCTCCTCGAAAAAATGTAATACTTGCTATTACAACAAAAATAAAAAACAAATTCTCAACCAGAAAGGCGAATTTTCAACTAAGAAGATTAATTTTCCATACAGAAGACCAATTTTTTACAAAATACGTGAATTAAAAAAATACAGTTGATTTTTCAATCCAAAATATTGATTTTCTACCAAAAAGACGAATTTAAAACTAATAGTTCAATTATCAACCAAAGAAATGAATTTCCAACTAAAATTTTGAATCTTTAACAACAACCAAATTACAAACTAGTTCAACTTTCAACTCAGATGTAATATTTACAAAAAAAAAGTTTCATCAAATAAAGATTTTTTATTCGAGAAAGAAGAAAAGTTAATCCAAATTGTTGAACTTTTAATTTTTCTCGTAATTGATGCAAGATATCACAAAAAAGCAAGAGGCATTTTTTGTAGTAATTTTTTGGATTTGCAGACTTTTTTGTTAAAATTTGTCTGTACGTATGTATCTTTCGATGTTTCTGAGCAAAAAGCGATAATTTAATTTTATGTAAAAAATTCTCCTGACCACAAAAATGATTTAGTCCATATAAAATTTACAGGGTGGCTTCCTAATAGAATGCTAAATTAAAAAAAAAAATTGGCAAAAAACATAAGTGTAGATTTTTTCTTGGTGAAAATCCACAGAATCCGAAAAGAAAATTTAAATATCTAAATTAGATCAAAACTATAAAATTTGAAAGACAAAAAATTTTTTTTTTCTGAAAATTAGACGTCAAAATTCTAACATCCGTAACTTCATGGAATTTTTTTTCCTAAATCGGAAATCTACGCATCGAGTAATTTGCTGTAAAAACAACATACTTCGTCCCCGAGTGATTCTGCCTGATTTGAAATTGATTTGATCCATACATTTGCAAATCCCAATTATGGGATTTTTTAAAAATTTTTTGTATGAGGGACAAAATTATAGGAAATTTTTTTGTGCATTTTTTTAGACTGCACATAAGCAAAAAAGAATCTTTTTGAAATTATAATTTTATGAAGTTAACTGAAACGCTTATTTCTTTAGTGATCATTGATAAAACCATAAAAACTCTTTTTATGTTTGGAAAACGATTCTTTAGTGATTTATTTCATTATTTTCTCTATTTGGCCATTTTTATGGATTTGGAAGTACTATCTAAGGTTCGTAAGCATACTTTTTTCATTATAATAAGAAACGTGAAAAAGAAATTAGATGAAAACATATGCAAATACTAAATTTTTTTAGCATAAACAATTTTTTTTAGTTTTCAAATGTAAAAAATATCTATCCTAATGGGAAGCAGAAGATATTCTCCGATTTTTAAATATTTGGAGTTGGTTTCTTTTTGTACAAAAGAATGTTTCCACACAATTAAAATTTTTCAGTGAAAGACTATTTTTTCCATAATGAAAATATATTATGTCTTCTGATTGTTTATCATGCCATATAATTTAGTATAAATACTATTAACAAATTGCGTAAAGTAACGTACAGTAAAGTACATTCCTTTGCATTAGAGTTACTCAAAAATTGTAACGCGTTAACGTTAATGTTACTTTTTAAAATAAGTTACGTGTTAACGTTACCGTTACCGTTACTAAAAACATTTAACTTTTCTGGTAATATATTACTACCAAACATTGAAGGTTAATTCTAAAGTGTTTAACAATTAATTTTTGGCAAAATTTCCCGGAAAAGAAAACAAAATTTCGTTAAAATATGCCGGAAGACAAAATTAAAATCCGGCAAAATATGCCGGAAGAGAAAATTAAAATTCGGCAAAATATTCCGGAAGAGAATATGCAACGTAGAAACACAGTATCCGGTAAAATTGGCCGAAATAGAAAATTAAAATCCGGCAAACTATGCTGGAACAGAAAATTATTATCCCTCAAAATATGCTGGAAGAGAAAATAAAATTGCTGCAAAATATTCCAGAAGAGAAAATTAAAATCCGGCAAAATATGCCTGAAAAAAATACACATTGTGTCAAATTTAGGGTACGACTTTCCAGACTTTTTTCTTCTTTTGCAAGGATTTTGAATTTTTTGTCGAATTTCATTGCTGCATGAAATTTTATGCTTATATTATTAACATTAACTTTAAATTACACATATTTTAATCGGTATTTCTACACAAACATCATTAATTAATTTATTAAATATAATAGAAGAAAATTAACTTAAGCTAGAAATAAAAATTACTTTGAAGTGCAAAATGGTTGATCATCTGTTTGCCTTTTCAGATTCATTCCTACTTCATTGAGGCTATCATTTTTCTCTGACATTTTATTCGAATTACTATTCTTTGACGTTTATATTTGAAATTTTTATCGATCATTCGAACAAGGACTGAGATGAAACGAGATTATAATAACAAATGAGTATCTCAGATTTTTAATCATGAGAATATGTCGCCTTCGAGCAAATTTGAGCAAGAAAGTCGAGCATCTATTACACAGCCACACAAAAAAAAAATCTTTTTTCGGGTCTGGAAGTCAGACCATGTTTACTATATGTTTTTGGGGTCGCTGAATCCAAATCCGAGTTCCAAAGAACCCCATCACGTCAGGGTTCTGACATAACCTCAAAAACCTCATAAAAAATCTTTTTTTCGGGTCTGGAGGTCAGACCATGTTTACTATATGTTTTTTGGGTCACTGAATCCGAATCCGAGGTCCAAAAAACCCCAGCATGTCAGGGTTCTGACACAACCTCAAAAAACCTCATAAAAAATCGTGTTTTGGGTCTGGAGATCAGACCATGTTTACTATATGTTTTTGTGGTCGCTGAATCCGAATCCGACGTCCAAAAAACCCCAGAACGCCAGGGTTGTGACATAACCTCAAAAAAACCTAATACAATTTTTTTTTGGGGTCTGGAGGTCAGACCATGTGTACCAATGTTTTTGGGGTCGCTGAATCCGAATCCGTAGTCTAGAAAACTCCAGCACGTCAGCGTTTTGATGTTTAAAGAAACTCGTGAAATTTATTCATCTGACTTACGTGCGCCTGCATCCAGGGCACCTCCTCGCGGTGACGGCGGGCAACAGAGTGAGCCTGTTATCCAGATAAGTCCCTGGATTACGGCTTTGATGCTGTCATGGCAGGCGCACGCAAGCGTTTTACGATGCAGAGAGTTGGAATCTCAGGATTCGGATTCAGCGACCCCAAAAACATATAATAAACATGGTCTGACCCTCGGACTAAGAATTTTTTTTTTAGTAAACATGGTCTCATCTGCAGACCCAAAAAAAGATTTTTTATGAAGTTTTTTGAGGTTATGTCAGAACCCTGACGTGTTGGGGGTTTTTGGACCTCGGATTCGGATTCAGCGACCCCAAAAACATATGGTTAACATGGTCTGATCTCCAGACCCAAAACACGATTTTTTATGAGGTTTTTTGGACCTCGGATTCAGTGACCCCAAAAACATATGGTAAACATGGTCTGATCTTCAGACCCAAAACCAGATTTTTTATGAGGTTTTTTGAGGTTATGTCAGAACCCTGACGTGTTGGGGTTTTTTGGACCTCGGATTCAGATTCAGCGACCCCAAAAAGCATATAGTAAACATTTTCTGACCTCCAAACCCGAAAAAAGATTTGTTTTTGTGTGGCTGTGTTATCATCGTGCATGATTAGCCGTTATGTCAATTTTATTAAAAGTAACAATTAATCATGGACAAAAAATTTAAAAATTGACATTCCTCGCACACACGAATCAGAGAAAGTAACAAAATTACCCTAGGCGAGTCACCTAGTGTTGGTTTGGTTGGGGGTTGATATTGAGGTGGGGGTTTGAACATCAGCGGGGATGAAGCACGAACGCGCGGCAGTTGAATGCGAGACTTCGTCCACGCAACTTCGCCTTTCGATCTGATATATGACAAAGTAATAACTGCAACCAACAATAACAAAAATAAGAAAAAAAAGTTAATCACTTTCAGTTTAAGGGATGAAAATTGAATAAAAATTGTATTACATAAATGTCACTCATAATCGGCGCTTAATCACTTTTGGTTCCATAAAAATCGGTTGTTCGGTTAATGTAAATGTAAATATGCAGACGAAAAGACGTTTCTTCAGGTTCCTGCACTTTCATCATCATCATTATCTCATTTTTCTTCATCTTTTGATACTTTTCCAAGGTGAGTTTCCACTGCAACTTTAAAAACACCGGTTAGACGATACACGTGCTCATCAGAAATTTTAAAATCGGTAACGGGTATATACATTTTTTTTATTACTGAATGAGTTAAATTAGTTTAAAGTGAAAGTTTTAATTTCGCAAGTGTTAGTATTTCATTTTGATTTCTTTAGTTCGTTTTATAATTGAATTCGAATGTTTCGTAGAATGAAAGACTGGAGAATACTCTGGAGAAAAAATATTTTTTCATATGAATTTCCTGTATGTCAAAATAGGTCAAAATAGATTTATGATCCTGTCTGGTCCATGCAAGCTCTGACGTTTCATTGCAATAGTTCGAAAAGTTTTGCTAGAATCGTGCGCAGCTGAGCGCGAATCCAAATCACTCGAAATAAAACTGGTAAAATAAACTTTTTGCATCTGGGAGAATGGTTTATTTCTGCTTTTTTCAAAATATTCGCAATTGTTATTTTTATATTTGTGCACTTGAATAATTTCTTTATTTGCTTTGAAAATGAGGGTGGGTTTGCAAACTATTCGTCAAAAAATCAGTGCAAGATATTTTAAAAAATTAATTATTTAACTATAGATCTGTCAAATAAGAATAAGATTTTTTCAATTTAAAAACATAGTGTTTTCGAAAACGATAAACAAGAATGTTCATTTTCAAGAAAATTGTATATTGTATATTAAGTATGAAAGAAATTGTCCACAAGTTTGATAAAAAAAGTAGTTTAAAGAAGGTGAAACAACTTATATAAAATATATAAATTCACAATAAAAAATATTCAAAATTGAAAAAAATCTCTTAATTATGTACTATAATTCTTCTGTCCACAATAAAGTTCCTACGTTTCTGCTCACTTTTCGCGCGTTTTTTGTATCGCGACTTTTAATTTCGTGTAAATGTTTTTTTATTATTATTGTTATTTTGAACGAGTTAGTTTCAAGATCGTAATGTAGAAATTCTTCAATTTTTTAACGAAGTTTGGAATTGTTTAACTTTGACGCTCCAAGTTTGAATTCATTAAATTTGAAATTTTACATTTAGAAAGCATATCATTTTCAAATTGTTTATATCAATTCAACTTGAAAGTTTGACGATATTTCTTACAATAATTAAAATTCTTTAATTTTAAACGGTGAAAATGACAGTGATTTTTTTTGACAGAAATTACATTTTTAGTAAAAAAAATCTATCCAATGACTTTGAGCATCACTTGATAGTACAACATGAAACTAAAGTTTTTTGCTTCAAAAGCTTAAATTCTAAAATCTTTGGTTTGAAATTTCTTAATTTTTAAAGGTTTTAAATTTTTAATTTCACAATTTTGTAATTTTAAATTCAAATGTTAACATTATCAGGACAATTTCACTATTAAATCGTTCAGAATTGCAACATTTCATAGTGAAAGCCTTCATAGTCAGTTTTTCATTTAATAATTTTTTATTTAAATATTCTAAAATGCTTGATTTCAATTTTAGTCAGTTTTAAGTTTCCTAATTTTAGAAGTCAATATTTTAAATTGTTTGGTTTCAATTTTAAACGTACAAAATTGTCTGATTTGTTAATGTCTTCGAAATTGTAGAATATCAAATTGTAGCACTTGATAGTTGCACAATTTTCAGTTTAAAGGATTTGTAATCAAACAATTTTGAATTGAATGCATCCAGAAAAATTCAAAATAATGAAATATTGATAAAATATTTTCCTAAATTCAAACCTTTAGAAGTGAGAAGATTTTAGAACCAGGTATTGCAAATTGAACAATTTTTTATTTGAAAATAATCCAAAATATTGGACATTTCAAACTGAACTTTGAAGAAGCAATTTTTAATTGAAAAGCCGAAAACTGTGCAATTTAAAATATTGGAATCACATTATAGCAACCTGGCTTTGTATTCTTTTTTTTTTTTTAATTTTAATGTTCAGTGTAATATTTTGAAATTGTCCGATTTTTACTTGCAGATAACAAAAAAAAATCATTTCAAATTGAAAAAGATTATATATTATTATAATATTTTATTAGAAAATTTCAAGAATTAATAATAATTCTAAAGGAAGTCTTAAAAATTAGACGATTTGAAATTAAAAAGTTAAACATTGTGTTGCTTAAAATGAAGATAGATAAAAATTAAACTATCTGAAATTGATACCTCAGTAATTAAATTATTCTGTTAAATTTGCATAGTTACAATTTTAGAGTTCTCAATTTCCGGGTAGAGAACTCAATTTCTAATTTTTCGCTTTCATAAATTTTAATTTTTTCATTGGAACTGAATTGGCTGAACTTGGAAAAGTATAATTAACAATTTAAAAATGATTATTTTTCAAAAACGGTTTAAACTTACTTAAAATAATTGCAATTCTGAAGGGCTTCAGTGAAAAAAAGGTCTTAATATCACAATTTTTTGCGACTATTTTGAACGTTTTTTTGGAATAATTCAATTTATTTTTTAATTTTATAAAAATTTGTCTAATCAATTTCAATGTTAAATAATAATTTTTTTATGTAATAACAATTTAAAATTCTAGAATTTCAGAAGCTTTGACTTTGAATGATTCAATTTAATTTTTTAATTTTAATTTATTGAGAAAAAAGCTCACAGGTTTTTAAAAGCACCTTCAGCACCTTCATTCAATCATTCATCATTTAAAATGATTAAAATAAAAAGTTTAAATTTTGAATCATTATTCAATTTTGAACACTTTTAATTGGAAATAATACAATTTCAGTTCATTTTAACATTAAATGATCCAAATTTTAAAGTTCTAATCTGAAAATATTCCATTTTTAACGTTTTGAAATTGTTTTATTTTCGAAATTTTAATCAGAAATCAATCAGTTCTGAGGTTTTTTAATTCGAAACTAAATTGTTCATTTTTGAACGCTTTGAATTAAAAATAATACAATTTAAACTCCTTTATACTGAAAATTTCCCATTTTAAATATTGTAGTCTGACATTTTTCCCTCCTGAGAGCTTAATTTTCAATTTCAAATTAACCACTTTTAAGCGCTTTCATTTATAAATTAAATAAGTTCAATTATTTTTCATTCCATTCGAAATATTATCTTTTTTTTCAAAATGTTACCTAATCTAAAATAGTTTTAATTGGAATGTTTTGAATTTAAAATCGTTTAATGAATTTTCTTTTAAATTTCAAGCGCCTTTAATTCGAAATTGTTAATTATTGTTGCAAAAAAATTTCAAACCTCATATTTAAAAATTTGCTCAATAATGTATTTTCAATTTATTTATATTTTTAATGTTAGGAAATAATCAATTTTACCATTTTTTCACGATGACAGAATCTACACTATTTATAAATAATATTAGTAAAGACAGTATAATTATTATAAATAGTATGAATACTACTTTTAAAATATAAATAAAATTTTTTTTTTTTAAGTTTAGGCATTCGAAGTTCGGCAAAATTAAACGTTATACATAATTATGCAGAAAACTGCATAATTATGTGTCCAACCACCTAGTGCGTACAATTGATATTGATGAATGAGCGGCGTAAATGAGATGCACTTGTCAAAAATAGTATTAATCAGGAGACAAATTATGTATTCCGAGTTTCGCTAAGTTCACTTTTAAACCTGTATTAAATTTTTTAGCATAAATATTCAACGCAAATCATGTTTCTACTTTGTAAGAGAATTTATAATTAGGCTTATGCAAATTCTCTTTTTATATTGTGAATAAAGTACGTTATTTTTAGAGACGACCATACTTATAGATTCTGCAAAAATTATATTCTCACTGCCGAAAAAACAATATTTTTGTGTTTTTAATATTAATTAACATGCCTTTTTGCATTTTTTTATTCTTCAAATAGTAACCGGGAATTAGCCTGGAATTAATCAGGAATACAAATTCGAGCCGAGAACCGTGTTTAAAGTTTTGAAATATATGATATTTCTTTATTGATAATGATAACCAGACAAATAAATTTGCATTTTTATTCTTTTCTTAAAAAGTTGTAGTCACGAGATCTCGCATACATTGTTGTCGAAAACCTGATTGATTGGGACAATGTGTGAATATGACTTTCAGTGGCTCATTTTAGTTTATCTATTAATGAAGATTACGAATTTTCTGAACTATCAATTTCACCTTTTTGGTTGAAAATTCATTTGTTCGGTTGAAAATGAATCTGTTTTGGTTGAAGATTTGCCTATTTTGTTGAAAATTTGTCTTTTCGAGTTGAATTCAATTGCACTTTGTTGAAAATTCCTCTTTTTTTTGGTTGAAGATTTAACTATTTTGTTGAAAATTCGTTCTTTTTTGATTAAAAATTAATCTCTTGGTATTAAAAATACAACTAGTTGAAAATTAATATTTTGTTTTGGGATTTAACCATTTTTTTTGGAAATTCGCCTTTTTATATAAGTTCAACTGTTTTTTATTTAAAATTAAAATCATTTCAGTTGAAATATCAATTATGAATTAAATTTTAAAAGGAAAATAGATATTTTTCAGTTCAAAATGCATATAATTTGTTCAAAATTCGTCTTTTTGGGAAGAAAATTAATCTTCTTGGAAGCAAATTCATCTATTTGGTCAAAAATTCAACTATTTGCTTTAAACTTAACTTTTTTATTGAAAATTCATATTTTTCGGTAAAAAATTATACTATTTTGTAGAAAATTGATCTCTTTTGGTAGAAATGTAATTTTGTTGTTGTTAAAAATACAGCTGGTTGAAACATAATCTTTTTGGGTTGAAGATTCATCTGTTTTGTTCATAATTCGTCTCTCTTCAAAAATAACTTAGAAAAGATTTCAAACAATTTAAAACAAAACGTGGATTTTCCAAAAGTTGGCAACAAAATTTAGAAGCGTTTTAAAAATTTCGAAAGGTTTCAAGAGTATATCAAAATTTTCTTAAGATTCATGGGAAAATTTGGAATGATGTTTTATTTTCAAAAACAAATTCCACGATAAATGATTTCCTGAAATCTCAAAAATGAATCAAAAAGATTTGAAAGCAACATTTTTCAATTTTGCAAGATTAAAAAATTTTAGAAAAAATTTGAGTAGGTTAAAGAGATATTTAGAAGTTTTAAAAAAAAGCAACAAATAATTGAAAATTCGTAAACATTTCAGAAAACTCAAAGCAAAATGTAGATTTTTGAAGATTTCGAAAATAAAATTATGTATAGTTTTTGATTTATTTGGTATTAGCGATTAATTATTGATTTCTTATTGAAGAGTTATTACAAAAGACCATTATAGAAATTATTTATTTTAATACTAAGTGAATTTAACATTCACTATGTTCTAAACACATGTAATTATGATTAAACTGACACAATAAAACGTTAAAAAGAGTTGTTTGTAATTACTCTTCAATAACTAATGATTAATTAATCGCTAATACGAAAGACATTATAAATTATATCTAAGAATTATTTACCAATTAGACTACCAAAAAAATTAATAAAAAGTAAAAAGTCTCATATTCCCCAGCTTTGCGCAAATAATTAAGCCATTGAAATTGTATTCTATTTTCCATATTATGCTTAAAACATTTTTCAGAATAATTAACTGAAAAGGGCCACCATTGGGTGCCGAAATGTCTTCAGTAATTGTAATCTAGTTGTATTCATTTTTACTCGACACCATCAATTACAAAAATATTATTTTGATTAAATATAATAAGATATCGGAATAGATCAAATTACACATAGGAAAACCTCTTATGATTATTATTCTCTTAGAATTCGTCTTTTAAAACTTAAAATTTACTCATGAATCTTAAGAAGATTTTGTTATTCTCTTGAGACCTCCAAAAATTCTTAAAACGCTTCTAAATTTTGATTCCAAATCTTCGAAAATTCACATTTTGTCAAATGCGTTTTATTCGTGCCTTTAGTAAGAGGAGATTTGGCATTCACATCCGGGAAAAACCGGGAAATAACCGGGGATTAGGTACGCGGAAATTAGTAGACACCATAAATAACTTTGAAAATATATGGGACTTTAATAAAAAAAATATAACCAGAAATATGTCAAGGATTGTCTATACAAAGGGTAATGAAGAATAAAAATAAAAAAGGTATTTTATAATGATCAGCTGTTTGTTAGGAAGGTTATTCTTGTTATGAATATGTATGAAACAATCGCGTATTTCACTTAATCTGACAAGTAGGAAATTTGAAAATTTAAATCTGCGAATTCAAACATTAATTAGAATACATTTTTAATTCGATGGTCATTGCATTCTGCCAAGAGGGATGCATTTATCTACATGTATGTAGTTTCATTGTGATCGATAAACGCTTACACGGAAATGAGAATTGAGGGAGCAAAATTTGACTGGAGCAAATACCAATAACATATGTTCTCGGGCCTGACCAAACTACCTAAATTATCTTCTACCGACTGGACATATAAATTATAGATCGAGTGTCAAATGAATCGTGGGAATAGTTCCCATATGCGATTATTGTTTGTAATTAAAACGTATTTCATCGACTTCAATTCACTCAAAATCATATTAAAGCAGATTTTCCAAAAAAATAGCTTGCTTATGACTTTTTCTCTAAATAGGATAAGGGAACGATGATTTTTGAAATTTTAGACTCCCTCCTCCTATTTTAAGAATTCATAAGATTTATGTGGCCCCATACCCAATTTAACGTAAAATTTTATATTTTCTATTCAATACATAAACAGTTTATTAATTATTTTTACTATTATTATTCACGTTATTTTCACGAGATTTCAAAAGATTTCTAGGGAGTTCAAAAGATTGTAAAGATTTCCAGTGATTACAACATTGTGAATGCAAAATTTTTACGGAATTTAAAGAGATTTCTAAATATTTTTAGGGGTTTTATGAGGTTTCAAGGGATTTGAAAATACTTCAGGGTATTACAAAAGTTTGAGGGTATTTCAAACGATTCCAAACAATTACTAGAGGTTTCACAGATTTCAAGAGTTTGGATGAAATTACCTTGTACAATTTCACAGGGAATATACATTTTTTTCAAGGGATTTTAGAAGATTTTAAGGGGCTTTAAAAAGTTTAATCAGATTTCAAGAGAATTTACAATATTTTAAAAGATACCAAAATATTTCGACGGCATTTTGGGGATTTGCGGAGCTTTAGGGAATTGGGAAAAATTTCCGTGGATTAAGAAGTATTTTAAGGATTTCACAAGGATTTAAGAGATAACGAAGGATTTTACCGAATTTTAGATGACGTCAGGGGATTTTAATATGATTTCGAAAATTTTAAGGGATTTCATAAGATTTTAAAAGATTTGTCGGAATTTCAAAAGTTTTAAGGTATTTCAAACGATTCTGAAGTATTACGCGAGGTTTCACAGATTTCAAATGATATAGAAATATTTCAATAGTTTGGAGAAATTACCTTGTACATTTTCAAAGAGAATCTCAATTTTGTCAAGACATATTACAAGATTTTAAGGGACTTCAAGGAGTTTAATGACATTTTAAGAGAATTTACAATGCTTTAAAAGATACCAAAAGATTTCGACGGCATTTTAGGGATTTTTCGAGGGTTTCTGAAATTAGGAACGATTTCTGCGGATTAAAAAGGGTTTTAACGGATTTCAAGGGATTTGAAGAGATTTGAAGGGATTTAAAGAGATCTCGAGATATTTTCAAAAATTCACGGGATTTTAAAGAATTTTAAAAGGATTTCAAGAGATGCCGAAGTACTTCAAGAGATGCCGAAGTATTTGACCGAATTTTGAAGGATATTAGGGGATTTCAATGAGATTTCGAAGATTTTAATGGATTTCACTAAGATTTCAAAAGATTCCAAAAGATTTTATGGCATTTCAACGGATTTCAAGAAATTTGAAGTACTTTAGATGCTTTCATGGTATTTCAAAGGATTTTAAGGGATTTCAAATGTTCAAAATTATATCCACGGATTTTAAAGGATTTCGTACGATTTTAAATGATTTAACGGAATTTCAAAGAAATTCCGACCATTATAAACAATTTTAAGGGATTTTGAGTAATTTTAATGTCTTTTAAAATATTTCAAGGGGTTTCAGGAGATTCAGAAAGATTCCGACGGATTTCAAAGACCCTAACGAATTGTACAGGTATTTCAAAGATTTCAAGGGATCTCGTAATATTTCGAAATATTTCACGAAATTTTAAGAATATTAACAGATTATTACAGATTTTAAGGGATTTTCAAGGATTTTAAAGGATTATAAGGGATTTTCATGGGATCTGGAAGGCTTCAAGGGTTTTCCAGGCAGCCCATTCATTTTAAAGGGATATCCAGAGATTACGTACGATATCCATAGAATTGAAACGATTTAAAGGAATTTTTACATGATTTAAAAAATTTTAACCGGTTTACAAAACTTTCAAAACAAATGAAAGGTTTGAAGAATAGTTAACTCCTTGACTCTATATTTATTGGACGTACGTAATATAAAATATTACACATTAAAAAGTAATAAAACAAATAATTAGAAAGAGAAAACGTAGCAGAGAAGAACTTTGGACTCCCCTTAACCAGGTAAGGATTCGTAAGATTTTATAAACCCCTCCCCCCAAAAAACATTACGTAATTAATGAAGGCTCCTTGATTTAAATTCTGTGAAATATTTAGCTGCAATTTATACTGCAGATATATATTTTATACAATTAAATTTGAATAAAAATCAGAAATTGTAACCAATCAGCATCTTTGTATTGTACATTCTGTTGCTAATTGAACGGTATCACAACGATAGCGCGCAAACGTCATTTTGACTATTTTTCAGGAGAGACAAAAAAGCGTTTGCAAAAATCAAATTTTTAATTTGGAAACAGACGGAAAACCTACTTCCGAGATACGTAAGTGCTGAATTAAAGCGTGAAAAGTTTGATTGGAAAATATTATTAGGTTCCGAAAAAATGGAGGGCAAATAGTTTTTTCATCATCATCATATGAGGTATTTTGTTAAACATTTAATTATATGAATATTACAATCTAATGATTGAATTACTAACCTAAAATTTTTTTCTTGAGTCTGCTGGGCCACATATTTGGATATAAGCAATAAAAATCTTCCTCAGCCGGGGTTAGAACCCGTATCTTCTACTTTTCATGAGCTGACATCCAAACATCGGTGGCGTAATCGGTTCTAACGGACTGGGTTAGATTTTGACTCATTTTTAGAGTTACCTAAATCCGTATAGTTCCGTTCGTGTGGCCATCCGTCGTACTTTTTCCCGGGAGAGGAAGTGAGGGGAGGGGAATTAGCGGAAGTGAGGGGGTGGCAAACGGAATGGGGGAAGTGATTGGAGGGGTCGTGTGGAAATGAGGGTAAGTAGGTGAGGAGAAGTAGTAAAGGGAAGTGTGGGAAGGGGTAGTAGGGCAAGTGAGGAGGGTGGAAGTAGAGGTGAGAGAAGTAGGGTAAGGGAGGGAAAGGGAATGTGGTAGTAAGGGGAGGGATATCAGGGAAGGGAGGGGACAGATGGGAGGGGAGGTGAAGTAGGAGAAAAGAGGGGACTGGGGCGTGAAAGTCCGAGAGGGGGAGATTTGAACGACTTAATTATCGTCTTAATAGGTTTTTTTGAAGGCTCGTGGCGCCTACTTTGACTAACTTTTATAAAAACGCGTGAGCCACTAGATTCAACAAAAATGGAACAACAATAATTCACTTATTTAATTAACGTAAAAGGTATAAGATGACATACTTCAGACCAAATAAAAAGACCTTGATGATGTTAAGAAGATCCTTTAATCATCGACGTTTCGAGAGTCAAATGCTCTCCTCTTCAGGAAACAGGAATCCAAGTCATATAAAAGTCCTTTATTTTTTTTTAAATTGGCAGAAGCCAAAATGTCGTAGTCAAAAAAGATTCATGCTCTTACAAGATTCTCATCTCAATTTAGTTCTGTGAAGAAAATAATGAAATTGTAAATGAAGAAAAGCCATTTCATATACATAACGAAACATATACGAATGAAAAAATAAGGTTGAGAAACAGATTAAAAATTGTGAAATTATTTACCTGAGCTTCTAATATTTTAACTTTGAGATGTTAAAAGGTAGTCAGGTCCATTATTATGACATCACGGACAATATTTAGAAAATTATTTAAAGAATTTCCTTTTTAAATTTGAAATGGAAAACAGAACGAACGTATTGCTCCATGGTAAGGATTAACATCAAGTGAATGCAGGTAAGAGCATGAAGTAATAGAAACATAAAAGTGCAGTAACGTAGTAAGTCAGAAATATCAGGTTCCATAATTCTAATTAAAATTTGTAATTTTGTTTTTATAAAGTCTAAGTAACAAATTATTGGTAGAACAGTTAGTTAATATCAAATTAACAACTACTAAAATTGTAACAATAATAATGAAATGATGATAAAAGTATGTTTAAGGAAAAACATTGGATCTTAAATTAAAGAATCTAGTATTACGTTGTATAATAGACTAAAATTATTCAGATCAGTTTTTATATTTAAACAATTATCACCCTCATTCTTAATGAAGAATATTTCTGCTACAAGTCTTTTAAACTCATTAGGTTCATGGAGTAAAACCAATACATGTTCCTAGTAAAATTAATGACCAGTTTCAACCTGATGTTTTGCAATAACTTTATGGTTCTTAGGATTGTGTCTAAAATTATCGTTATGTTCTTTAGTTCTAGTGGAAACTAATCTACCGGTCTCACCTACATAGCATTTATCACAATTTAAACAAACAATTTTATATACTACATTACTAAGCTGAAAAATGTCAAGAGAATCTTTGCCTAGTTTTATGAACTTATCAAGTTTAGAATCAATCCTAAATGTTGTTTTTATGTTGAATTCACTTAAAATTCTTCTTACTTCAAAAGACAAACTACCATGAAAAGGTATAGAAACAATACGTTTGAAATCTAAATTATAATCTAGATGTGAATTAATTTGTTGTGATAAAGAATCTTTAAGGGTTTTTATTTTATTATTAATGTGTGTTTGCACAAACTCTTTTGGGTAATTATTAAGAGACAAATTTTTTTTTATAAATTCAATATTAGACTTGTGAAAAGATTCATGTGATAATTTAAACGAAGTGTCTACGAGATTTTTAATAATAGCTATTTTATGCTGAATAGGATGGTTAGAAAAAAAGTAAATGTATCTGCCTGAATAAGTATCTTTTCTGTACCAATCCGTGATAATAGTGCCATCATTTTTTTAAATAACTTTAACAGGCTTAACTAACTCTAATTAAAATAAATAAACTTTAACTTTAACTTTAAATAACTTTAACTCAGCTCAGGTAAATAGTTTCACCATTTTTAATCTTTTTCTCAACCTTATTTTTTCATTCGTATATGTTTCGTTATGTATATGAAATGGTTTTTCTTCATTTACAATTTCATTATTTTCTTCACAGAACTAAATTGAGATGAGAATCTTGTAAGTGCATGAATCTTTTTTCACTACGACATTTTGGCTTCTGCCAATTAAAAAAAAAAAATAAAGGACTTTTATATGACTTGGATTCCTGTTTTCTGAAGACGAGAGAATTTGACTCTCGAAACGTCGATGATTAAAGGATCTTCTTAACATCATCAAGGTCTTTTTATTTGGTCTGAAGTATGTCATCTTATACCATTTACGTTAATTAAGTATTTATTTACTCAGACGCATAACATCGCATTCTAACTTTTACCATCTATTAATAAGAATTCACTTATTATTCAACTGGCCAAAAAAACCTCCATACAAAATTTAACAAAATAATAATATTTTAAAATCCCTATTTTGAAAAAGATTTTGTCAACACAAAATGGAACTGACTTGAACAAAACTGTATCAGAGAGAAAATCGGATTCGATTTGAGAGATACGTATGAAACTTTCCAGGGAACTTTGCCCCGTTAAAAGTTGGAAGTCCAGGTTTCCGTCATCCTAGTAAATTTTTGCCATTGTGTGTTCTTTTAAACGAAAGTTGGGCAATCAAAAGCTGAGCTAGACGTACAATCTTTATAAAGCGTCTGCCAGAGATTTTCTTCTCGGATTACTGTAGACGACATTCACATTCACATTTGGTAATGCAAATCTTCCCCTTCTTTTCCATTTTATGTACGGATATGTAGTCATGTATCTAGGTGCGGATTTACAGTGTGGCGAAACCAGCGATCTCCCCTTTCCACGGATTGTTTTACTTACCTTGACTTTATTCTTTTTCGTTGAGAAATGAAGAAAAATTAAAAAAAAAAGAATAATTGAAAGATTGCAAAAATGATATATACTAATCTTGTAATTCATTCATTCATTTTGTCCACAGTGAAGCTAATGTTTTTCCGTTCGTTTTTCGCGTGTTTTTTGTCTCGCGGCTTTTTCTGTTCTGCCAATTTGATAGTTTATTATAGTAGATGTCAGTTTTGACATCATCTTTGACTCAAAGTAACATAGAATTGTTCCGCTTCAATGGAAATGCTTTATAATTGATTTTGAAGTTATTAATGTTACACTTTAGATGAAGTAATGAATTTTAAAAAGGGTTATGTACAAGTTGAAACTTATTAACTTCGAACGACTGAGTTTTACGATCCTAATTTAAGAATACTTCAATTTTAAATGTAGTTTGGAATTGTTCAATTACTAACGATTCGATCAAGGTTGATTTAATATTTTTACAGCTTCCAATTAGAAATCATATAATTTTTAACGTTTTAAGAATGATCTAACTTTAAAGGTTTAAAATATTTAATATTCTTCAATTTTGGGCGGTGAAAATGGCAGTGAATTTTTTTTGTACAGAAATCTCATTTTCAGGGTTTCCTACCCCTGGGCAGAAACCCTTATAGTTTTGGTCGGTTATCCATCCGCCCGTCAGTCGTATTTTTTTCCAAGAAGAGGAAGTGAGGTGAACTCCTAAGTTACAACTCACAACTCACAGTCCACAACTCACAAGGGGGGGGAAGTAGTGAAAATTAGGGGAGAGGAAATAGGGGAAATAAAGGGAGGGGAAGTAGGGATCGTGAGCGGAAATAAGGGTAGAGGAAGTAGGAGAAGTGGTGGGAAATGAGGAGATTGTTAGCAGGGGAAGTGAAGGGAGCGGAACTTAAGTAAGTGGGGAAAAAGGGAGTAAAGGAAGTGAGGGAAAATGTGGAGGAAGTGAGGAGAGGAGGAAGTAGATGAGGAAGAAGTTGGCTAAGAGAGGGGAAGCGAAGGCTCAAGTGTGGGGAGGGGAAGTAGGGGAAGAGAGAGGAATTTAGGGAGAGTATAGGAGGGAAAGTATGGGAGGGGGAGGTTTGACTGACTTATTAATGTCTCAATAGGCTATGAAACCCTTTTTTGTAGGCGCAAGGCACCTACTTTGACTAATTTTTTAATAATAAAATCTATTCATTCACGCTGAAAGTCATTTGATACTACATGATATGATACGGATCAGGAACGTTACTGATTTTTTAATGCCTTCTTTGTTATGTGAGTTTTGTTAAACAGATAAAACGAATTTAAAATGTACAGTGCTTAGTGCTTTTTTAGAATGATTACATTTTTACGATTTTTACCATGAAATCTGAATGATATTTCCTTAAATTCTGGAAAATTTATTTAAATACCTTGAGAGTTTCTAAAATCGCCTTCTAGGTCCTATAAAATCCTTTTAAATCTTCCGAAATTGTAGGAAATTATTTAAAACTTCATACAATTTTTTTGAATTTCTTCAAAATTTCTTGGAATCCATGCAATTACTCTCAAATATTTAAATCCTTCGAAACTTTTAAAATACCTTGACATTTTTGTAAGTACTTGAAAATTTTCTGAAAATCTTATCAAATACTCTAAAATCTTTAAGATCCTTTAAAATCCCTTAAATCTCCTTAAAATGTTGAAATCTATTGACATTATATGAAAATCCTTTTAAAAATTTAAATTCCTCTGAAATCCCTTGGAGTGTTTTCAATTAACAGAAATATTAAAAATTATTCTGCCAACGGCCATACCTCGCTGAAAAACCCAGTTCTCATCAGATCACTGAAGTTAAGCAGCGTTGGACGCGGTTAGTACTTGGATGGGTGACCATTCAAGAATACTGAGTGCTGTTGGCACATCGTGGGTGTGGTGAGCCCACACTTGTAGTAGTTATTTACTACAAGAAACTATCCACCTAGAAACACTACCCGAATCGGATAGTGTCACGCCTACCCTGAAAGGGAAAAGGCTTAATGGTATATAATGGTATATTCAAGTCTTTGAAATTATCTTAAAATCTTTAAAATTATCTTCGAATCTTTGAAATTACCTTCAAATCTTCAAAATTCTATGAAATCCTTTAATTGTGAAATTTTTTGCAATTTATAGAAATATTATCAAATGTTTAGAATTTTCTTATATTTATTGAAATCCGTTAAAAATCACTTAAAATCATCCCATAAAAACCCTTTGAAATCTTTAACATATTCTCTGAAATCACTTTAAATCATCAAATATGTCCTGAAACCTTTTGAATCCCTACAATTCCATCAATTTTGATTTAATCTCTAAAAGGTCCTTGAAATCTTTGAAATAATATTAAATCCCTTGAATAATTCTTGTGCAACCATTTGGACTGCCGCAAAATCTTCAAAATCTTCTTAAATTCCTTGAAACGTTTGAAAGCTTTGAACATTCCTTAAAAAATTCAAAACCCTGGAAAATTCTACGAATTTCCTTAAAAGCTGTTGAACTCCTTTTAAATTCCTAGAAATATTTCAAATCTTTTTACTTCTTTAAAAAAAACTGTGTAAGACTTTTATTAGGTCGATTGGTGAATTATAATCTGCTTCTGCACGCTAAATTTTTACGAATATATAATAATATGTCCACTTATTTAACCTAAAGACATTTAAAAGAAAGAACCCGGGTCACTTCTCCGGATCCGCGCCTGCATGTACCATACATAGTTCTACTTCCGGAAAGACGTAGGTAGCACAAGAATAATACTAGTAGAAGAGGACGGAACTATATCTGGATTTGCAAATCGCAATACCGAGTTTCGGCGTCTCAGGCTTTGCTTCACTAGCGACAGAAGTCTTTTAGAAGTTTGATTAAACTTTAGCCACGACGCGACGCGTGCTTGTGAAACATCGGTTTACGAGCTGGGGAGCGGTCTCGTCTTTCCAGGACCTGAATTTTGAAATTCGAATGAGGATACAAACTAACACTGTACTTCCTACAAGTTCTCTTCGTGCCTTATTGTGCACGAACGGAAAACCGATAAAGGTGAGGGTAAGTGAGGGAGGAAAGTTTTTCTTTTGTTTCCAACTGTGGTGCTATTAAATAGAACGTAGTTGGGACTCGCTGAAAGAAAAGGCGCCTCTTCAAGATACTGTTTTGGAAACCGTTCTCCATCCATCTTTTTCCTAAAACAAACAAAAGTCTCTGCACCGGTAGCTCTCGCGGCGTTTCGAAAAGGTTCTAGAAACTTTTTGAACCCGCTTTTATAAATCACTCGCTAATTATACAGTGTGGAAAGCATTTATACCAGTGATGTGCAGGAGTCGAATTGAATTGACTCTAATCCGATTCATGAGTCGCATTTTCCGAACCGACTCAAGGTATGATCGAATTGAAAAAATCCGAATCAATTCAGAGCATGAGTTATGAGTCAAATTTTTCGAAACAATACAAGCTGTGATTGAATTGAAAAAAAACAAATCAATTCAGGGCGTGAGTCATGAGTCGCATTTTGCGAAACGACTCAAGCTGTCATCGAATTGAAAAAATCCGAATGGACTCAGCGCGTGAGTTGTGAGTCCAATTTTCTAAACCGACTCAAGCTGTGGTCGAGTCGAGAAAATCCGATCCGACTCAGCGAGTGAGTCATGAGTCGAATTTTACGAAAGTGTTTCTAGTTTAGATTGAGTCGAATTTTTCGACACCGACTCAAACTGTGTAAAAATTCAAAAAAATTTGAATCGACTCAGCGCGTGAGTCATGGGTCGAATTTTGCAAAAGTAACTCCAGTATAAATTGAGTCGAATTTTCCGAACCGCCTCATGCTGTGATCGAGTCGAAAAAATCCAAACCGATCAGCACGTGAGTCAGAAGTCGAATTTGACGAAAGTATCTCAAGTTTAAATTGACTCAAATTTTCTGATCCTGCTCAAGCTGTGATCGAATCGAAAAAATCCGAACCGACTCAGCGCGTGAGTCATGAGTCGAATTTTACAAAAGTGACTCCAGTTCAGATTGAATTAAATTTCCCGAACTTACTCAAGCTGTGATTGAATCGAAACAGACCAAATCAACTCAGCGCTTGAGTTATGATTCTCATTTTACGAAAGTAACTCAAGCTTAGATTAAGTTGAATTTTTCGAAACCGACCCAGCACGTGAGTTATGAGTCCAATTTTCCGGACTGACTCGAGCTGTGATCGAGTCAAAAAAGTCCGGTCCGATTCAGCGTGTGAGTCATGAGTCGAATTTTACGAAAGTGACTCCAGTTAGATTGAGTCGAATTTTCCGAATGTTGAATGAAGTAAAAACCAATGAAAAATAGTTTTCGTATATGAAAATTATTTTTCAAATCTTATCAATTATTATTATTATATTATTGATTTATTTGTCAATTTTTTCAGAAATAAAGTATTTAAACCACATTTTTCATTCACCAGTCTCAAGAGCAGATAATGTATTATTGAAATAATCTAATCTTGTAAATCACGCAACAAACCTATTTAATAAATAAAAGTTTTATTCAATCTGAATAAAAAAATTGCTCATTTTGTTCTGTGAAACATCATATACAATAATTGTACTCAATGAATTAAAAAAAAATTAATTTGTTTAGTATTTGTTGAATGAAAAATTCATTTTTAACAGAACGCAACGAGTAGAATTGAAGGGAATGTTTCAAAGAACAAAATGAGCCATTGTTAATTGAGATTGTATGAAAATTAAGATATGTTATAAAGAGCTTTTAAAAAACATCAACTGTCAACTAACTATTGTTACAAAAATAATATATATATATATATATATATATATATATATATATTCGGTTTCGGTTTCGATTCCTTTGGAATAGAACCGAAGGGCCTATGACAAAGCTACCGAACGCGTCCTCGGGTTGCGGATAGAGGGTTCCTGTACCAAGGGTTTCTGCTGAATATGGTTACAATAATTAATAAGCAGTCGCGGACAATTGTCCAGGGATGGTCCCGAAGGAATAACTCCTAAGCGGAGGCGTAACAACCGTGCCGAAAGCTGAATGGCACCTGGGTTAGGTGTCTCAAACGGTGACTCTGGGATACCGGGCGACAATGAAACCACCAAAACACCAAAATGTTGTAGATGCGGTTCAAGACAATCGAACGCGCAGAGCACCCGACAATGGGTCGGCAAACAATGCCGATCAGCCTAGAGTTCGGGGTGCTGAAAATAATTTAGATGGAAACACGACGACGAACCGGCGAAACGCCCACATTGAGTGGACGGATCGACTCAGGGATGACGTGCTAGACTGTTACGATTCCAGCATTATCCCTGTTCGCGGAGGCTTTATGGCGCGTATGCACACTCTGTGGTGCAAGAAACACCCAGAGCTTCAGCACGTTTCGCATCAGTCTTTGCGAAATCAAGCCGACTACCTCCGGAAAAATGGATATGTACGCGGAGCGCTTCCCCAACCGCTGCTTTATGAAGCTGCAGACGAAGATGAGGAAGCGACATTGAGACCAACCGCAGAAAGCAGGCACCTTCTGAGAGATGATCGCAATTTCATTACTAGAAGGAACATTAACATGCAAGTTCCTCCTAAGCCCCAAGATCTGGCTGAAATGGATGCCTTCCTTCGTGGAGATATCTCGCAAGAGTCCGACCTCTGGACCATCAATTGCTCAGTTTATGGTGCTGCGAGAACTTTAGCTGATTCAAATCGAAGGCTGAAACCAACGAAGGATCAAAAGACCAAAAGACGCTTGCATCAACTGAATAAGAAGATTGGATGGGCAAGACAGAATGCGTCCCGTGTTCAATGTGTGATTGACTACATAACATCTGGTAGACCGTTTACGGTAAAGGTTCGAAAGTTCGCCCAAGAACTAAGGATCTTGAATCACACACTAAACAAGTCAAAGCTACTGACAATCAAGCAGCATATTGTTGACAAAATACGGCTGTTATCTGACGCAAGCAGGAGAATACAGAAGAGGGAGAGATGGATCAGGGAGAATCAACAGTTTCTCGCTGACCCATCGGGCCTCTTCAGCGATCTACCTGTTTCTGTAAAAAATCCACCCAAGCCCAAGGAGGTAGAGACTTTTTGGAGAGAGGTGTACAAGATCCCGAAAACACTGGAGTTGAAAGAAGATACTGAAAATATCATCCGCTTCAAGGAGTTTTGCGACAACCTCATAAAATCTGAGGAGGAATGTCCATCAATCACTGCCGAAGAGGTGAAAAAAGCACTTAGAGGCACGAAGAACTTTTCCGCTGCTGGACCAGATTGTATCAAGAACTTTTGGTGGAAGAAGTTTACTTTTACACACCAACATTTGGCCCGCATATTCACCTCATATTTAAAGTCGGAGACGCCCATTCCGCAGTGGCTGGTGTTAGGACGCACTATACTCCTTCCAAAAAAAGGCAACTTGTCCAACCCAGAGAATTACAGGCCAATAACTTGTTTGAACACGCTGTATAAGATCTTTACAGCTGTCCTCAACAACAGGATTGTTCGACGAATTGAGCCTGTATGGCGAGAGATGTACGAACAACGTGGTGTAGCAGGCTGTCGAGAGAATCTGCTGATTGACAGGTGTGTCTGTAAAGACGCTGCAGCCCATCAGCGCGTCCTGTCAATGGCCTGGATTGACTACCGGAAAGCTTTCGATTCAACCTCTCATAGACTTATCATCTGTCTGTTGGAAAGCGTGAAGGTACATCCACACATAGTGAGATGCATAGAGAGATTGATGCCTCTTTGGAAAACTAGATTTACTATCTCATCTAGAAATTATCGTGTGACAACGAACAACGTCACCTTCCAGAGAGGCGTCTTTCAAGGTGATACCATGAGCCCTTTGCTTTTTTGAATCACACTTTTGCCTCTATCTCTCGCACTACGAAATTCTCCTGGATACCTCTGTGGCAACACTAATCAGCGCGAGCATAAGGTCACTCATGTATTTTATATGGATGACCTGAAGATCTATGCCTCTGGTAGAAGCAAACTTCAAACTGCTATAAATATTGTCAAGAACTACACAGGAGAGATTGGGATGGACTTTGGCTTGGACAAGTGTGCCAAAATTTATCTGAAGAAAGGAAAGATTACTGGCGTTCCCAAGGACCCTGAGCTTGTGGATATAAGTGTTATCAGACATCTTAATACTGGAGAGACCTATACATACCTGGGCGTGCCTCAAAACTGCATTCAGGACGTAACATCAGTGAAGGAGTCTCTCGGAAGCAGATACAAGCATCTTCTTCGACAGATTTGGTCTTCCAATCTGTCGGCGTTGAACAAAGTATCTGCGACTAACATGCTTGCCGTCCCGGTTCTACTCTACTCGTTTGGGGTAGTTCAATGGACGAAGAACGAGCTTAAGGCCCTTGATGTCATTACACGTAAGGTCATGCAAATGCATAAAAGCTTGCATATCAATTCGTCAGTTCCGCGATTATATATTTCACGCCGTCAAGGTGGACGCGGACTTCTGAATCTCCAGTGTCTTCATAACCGGATTGTTCTAAGTACAGCTTACATCGTTGCGAATGGCAGAGATGCTCTCCTAAAGATGGTCAGGAACCACGAGATGATTGGCGAAGGAGCGTTCCTTTACAAAACCGCGGAGCAAGCGGCCGAGACCCTTGGCCTGAATTTTAACATCAGAAGTGAGGAAAGTGCATTACTTCATCTAGATGCTTCACTTCTAAAAACCAAAGTGAAGAAAGCAGAGGTTGCAAATTTTCACCAAGAGCTACTGGACAAGAAAATGCACGGAAACTTTCACAGAAATGTAGAAAAACAGTCCTTGTCGAAGGAGCAAACTTTTGCTTTCCTCAAATCATCAGGGCTTAATTCAGGTACAGAGGTTTTTATTTTGGCATGCCAGGACGGTGTCATTTCCACCTTAGCATACCGTGAGCGCATTTTATGTCAAGAAGTTCCCAGTGATAGGTGCAGAGCGTGTCATACACACGCTGAGTACCTAGAACACATACTATCAGGGTGTCCGACCCACGCGGGAACGACGTATATCTATAGACATAATGCGGCCCTAAGAGTGCTTTATTACCATCTTTGTCGCTCTTACGGTGTTGGCCGCGACCCTGCCCTGCCGAACGCTCCAAAAGAGATAGAGTCGATTGTCCGAAACGAGAAGTGCCAAATTTTCTGGAACTACGATTTTCGGGCAGCAGTCTCCGTTGCGCACTCGAGGCCTGACATTGTTCTCCAAGACTTCGAGAAACGAACTATATTCGTGATCGAATTCTCGGCTCCGTCCGAATACAACATCACTACAAAGGAGAAAGAAAAAGAGGAGAGGTATCAAGACCTTAAAAGAGAGCTACAACGACTGTACCCAAAATATTCGGTACAAGTAATTGTCCTTGTGATAGGTGCTCTCGGAGGTGCGAAACTATCACTGGTTCGTAACCTTAAAGCAATACCCGCGTGCCAAAAATATGCCAAGGCACTTGCGAGATGGATGCAGAAATCTGTCATCCTTGGGTCGCTTCGTGTCCTCAAGACACACGAGGGTTCCGCCGGCCTGTCGTTGTGATTTCGTCGTTGCCTATGACCACCCATCTCACGGTTGTGAGACGTGGCCATAGGTGTGATTTACCGCGGTGCTACTGGGGGCTATTGACATTTTGTCGGATGGCAGTTGCTCTTAGTGGGACCCTGCGGTGGTTGTGTAACTTTTTTTTCAAATTATACATATATATATATATATATGTATTGCGGTTTCGAACGCGTCCTCGGGTTGCGGATAGAGGATTAATGCTCTCTTAAACTGAACCAGTGAAATTGTAACTGGTTGAATCAGTATTTTGAATTATCACTCGTAAACCAGTGATTTTTCCACTTTGGATGGATGAACCAGTAACTAATTCAACTAAAATAGCGCTACTGATTCTACCAGTGACGCCAAATGATAGATTGAACCAGTGATATAGCGCTCCACGCGGGCAAGACATGAACCTCCAGTCGTCTGGTACGCGCGCGTCGCCGGTCAGGTCTTTGCATTTCTCGAGTGAAAACGAACCTCATTGTACACTAGTGTTTGTTTTATAAATATTTAGCGCCTGGCTGCAATGAGCAGGGGATATAATATCTTTCGCTTGATAGTTGGAGGCCCCTGCGGCCACTTGGGTTTGACTTTGAGCGACGCGACACGTTGACATAACGACGGGCCATCCCACACTTAGACGCAACATATATCCCATTATATTGCAGCCCAGCCTTAATTTATTTTTGTGAGAGTAAAGTGCGGTTTTTTAAAGATAACTTTCACAACTGTTACCACAATAGTGATAAATGCTAAGTGTCATATCTAGACAGCTGATAGGCGACAAGGCGTACGACCAGATGACTACTGGTACTGAGAAACCAGTGAACCTCACTGAATAAACCAGTGCCGGTACTCCACTGAATGAACTTGTGAATTCTCACTGATTGTCAGTGACACACTTCTGGCTGTTTCAACCAGTGAGATTTTACTGGTTCATTTTAAGAGAGTGTACCAAGAGTTTCTGCTAAATATGGTTACAATAATTATTAAGCTGTCGCTGATAATTGTCCAGGGATGGCACCTGGGTGAGGTGTCTTCAGTGGTGACTCTGGGATACCGGGCGACCTGTCAAGATTATCTTTGCATGCGGGGCTCTACAAGGACGGGTGAACCCTTTCCCTAGCTGCTCGTGGGAAGAGCAATGACAGCACCAAACCACCAACAAATTGTAAATGCGGTTCAAACGATTGAACGCGCAGGGCACAGGGCAATGGGTCGGCAAGCAGTGCCGATTACTCTAGAGTTCGGTATGCTGAAAACAATTTAGAAGGAAACACGATGACGAACCGTCGAAACGCCCACATTATGTGGACGAATCAACTCAAGGATGATTTGTTAGACTGCTACGATGCTAGCATTATCCCTGCTCACGGAGGCTTCAGCACGTTTCGATTCAGTCGTTGCGAAATCAATGTGCCTACCTCTTTCTCAACCGCTGCTTGAACAAGCCGCAGACGAAGAGGAGGAAGCGACATTAAGACCAACCGCGGAAAGCAGGCATCTTCTGAGAGATAATGACGATTTCAGGACAAGGAGGAACTTTGACATGCAGGTTCCTCCTAAGCCCCAAGATCAGGCTAAAATGAATGCCTCCCTTCGTGAGGATATCTCGGAGGAGTCTGACCTCTGGACCATCAATTGTTCAGTTTACGGTGCTGCGAGAGCTTTGGCTGACTCAAATTGAAGGCTAAAACCGACGGTGGATCAAAAGATCAAAATACGCTTACATGAACTGAATAAAGAGATTGGATGGGCATCTGGTAGACCATTCACGAAAAGGGTTCGAAAGTTCACCCAAGAACTGAGGACCTACAATCATACACTGAACAGATCGAAGCTGCTGACAATCAAGCAGCATATTGTTGACAGAATACGGGGGTTATCTGACGCAAGATGGGGAATACAAAAGAGGGAGAGATGGGTCAGGGAGAATCAACAGTTTCTCGCTGACCCATCGCGCCTCTTCAGCGATCTCCCTGTTTCTGTGAAAAATCCACCCAAGCCCGATGAGGTAGAGAAATTTTGGAGGGAGGTAAACAAGATCACGAAAACACGCCAGTTGAAAGAAGATACTGATAATATCATCCGCTTCAAGGAGTTTCGCGACAACCTCAAAACATCTGAGGAGGAGAGTCCATCAATCACTGCCGAAGAGTTGAAGAAAGCACTTAGGGGCACGAAGAACACCAGATGGTATCAAGAACTTCTGGCGAAAGAAGTTTACTTCTACACACCAACAACTGGCCCGCATATTCACCTCATATTTAGAGTCGGAAACGCTCATTCCGCAAAGGCTGGTGTTAGGACGCACTATTCTCCTACCAAAAAAAGGCAACTCGTCAAACCTAGAGAATTACAGGCCAATAACTCGTTTGAACACACTGTATAAGATCTTCACAGCTGTTCTAAACAACATGATTGTTCGAAAAGTTGAGTCTGTGATGAGAGAGATGAACGAACAACGTGGCTCGAAAAAAGGTGTAGCAGGCTGCCGAAAGAACCTGTTAATTGACAGGTGCATCTGCAAAGACGCAGCAGTCCATCAGCGCGTTCGTGTCAATGGCCTAGATTGACTACCGGAAAGCTTAGAGCGATTGATGCCCCTCCGAAAAACTAAATTTAATATCTGATTTGGAAATTATCGTGTGACAACGAAGAACGTCACCTTTCAGAGTGACATCATTCAGGGCGATACCATGAGCCCTCTGTTCTTTTGCATCACACTTCTGCCTCTATCTTTCGCACTACAAAATTCTCCTGGATACCTCTGCGGCGATACTAACCATTGCGAGCATAAGGTCACTCATGTATTTTATATGGATGACCTGAAGATCTATGCTTCTGGTGCAAGCAAACTTCAACTTGCTCTAAATACCGTCAAGAAGTACACAGGAGAGATTGGTATGGAATTTAGATTGGACAAGTGTGTTAGGATTTATCTGAAGAAAGGAAATATTATTGGCGTTTCCAATGACCCTGAGCCTTAAAGCCACATTCAGGACGTGTCATCAGTAAAGGAGTCTCTCCGAAGAAGATACAAGCATCTTCTTCGACAGATTTGGTCTTCAAGTCTGTCAGCGTTGAAAAAGGTATCTGCGAGTCTGCGACTAACGTGCTTGCCGTCCCGGTTCTACTCTACTTGTTTGGGGTGGTTCAATGGACGAAGAACGAACTTACGACCCTCAATATCGCCACGCATAAGATCATACATATGCATAAGAGCGATAATACATTTCACGCCGTCAAGGCGGATGCGGAATTCTGAATCTCCAGTGTCTTTATAACCGAATTGTTCTGAGTACAGCTTACATCGTTGCAAACGGTAGAGATCCTCTCGTAAAATGGTCAGGAAACACGAGATGTTTGGCAAAGGAGTGTTCCTTTTCAAAGCTGCGGAGCAGGCGGCCGAGACCCTTGACCTGAATTTAACATCAGAAGTGAGGAAAGTACATTACTCCATCTAAATACCTCACTTCCAAAAGCCGGAATAAAGAAAGCAGTGGTTGAAAAATTCCGCCAACAGCTACTCGACAAGAAAATGCACGGAAACTTTCACAGAAATGTAGAAAATCAGGCCTGGTGGAAGGAGCTAACTTTTGCTTTCCTCAGATCATTAGGACTTAATTCAGGTACAGAGGTTTTCATTTTCGCATGTCATGACGCTTTCATTTTCACCTTAGTATACCGTGACCGTATTTTTTGTGGAGAAGCTTGAGAAGCTGAGAGTGCTTTATAACCATCTTTGTCGCTCTTACGGTGTTGGCCGCGACCCTGCCCTACCGAACGCTCCGAGGAAAATAGAGTCAATTGTCCAAAACGATAAGTGCCTAGTTTTCTGGAACTACGATTTTCGGACAGCAGTCTCCAGTGCATACTCGAGGCCTGACATCGTTTTTCAAGACTTCGAGAAACGAACTTTATTCGTGATCGAATTCTTGGCTCCGGCCGACTACAACAGCACTGCCAAGGAGAGATTTCGCCGGGACCGGGTGCTAATCTGAAAAGCTGTACCCGCTCCCACCGAAATCGCGGTAAAATTTCAACCATAACCATGTCTCACGACTGTAAGATAGATGGTTACCGTTTGCGACGGACTCAATTCGATGATGCGGCAAAAGTCTCGTGCACTCTGAGGACACGGGGCGACCCAAGGGCGACCGCCATCTGCATCTTCGCCGCAAGCGTCTTAGCATTTTGTTGACACGCAGGGATGCCTTTCAGGCCATTAACCAGTGAAAGCTTGGCACCTCCAAGAGCGCCGATGATCAGGACGATAAGCTCAGAATATTTCGGGTATAACCGTCGCAACTCCCGTACAAGGTCTTTATACTTCTCTTTCTTTTCGTTTTCCTTGACTACGATGTTTTTGTCAGCTGGTGCCGAAAATTCGATAACGAACATGGTTCGCTTTTCGAAGTCAAGGAGAACTATGCCAGGCCTTGAGTGCGCTACAGAAACAATCGTCGAGAATATGAAGTTCCAGTATATGCGGCACTTTTCATTCTGGACAACTGACTCTATTTCCCTAGGAGCGTTTAGCGGAGCGTTATGAGGGCTCATGCCGTAAGTGTGACAGAGATGGTAATAAAGCACTTTTAGTGCCGTATTGTGCCATTGGATATAAGTCGTTTCCGCATGAGTTGGACAACTAGATAGTATGTATCCTAGATGGTCGGGGTGTGCATGACACGCTCTGCAGCTATGATCGGGAATGTCTTGGCTCAAAATGTGGCGACGGTATGCTAGAGTTAAAATGACACCGTCTTGACATGCCAAAATAAAACCCTCCGTGCCCGGCTTCTATCCGAGTGATTTAAGGAAAGCAAACGTTAGGTCATACGACATCGACTGATCCTCCACATTTCTGTGGAAGATGCCGTGCATCCTCTTGTCGAGGAGCTGTTCCCAGGAGTTTTTCTCCTGTGCTTTCTTAAGCTGGTCCTCCAGCAGTGAGTGCTCGAGATGGATAAGATTGGATGCAATTTGCTCACCCCTAATATTGAAGTCCAAGCTGAGTGTTTCAGCAGCCTCCTTCGCTGCTTTGTACAGAAACGCTTCTTTGCCTACTTCTTCGTGCTTTCTGACCATTTTAAGAAGAGGGTCTCTTCCATTTGCGACTATATGTGCTGTACACAGAATAATTCTGTTGTGAAGAAATTCAAGATTCAGTATTCCGCGACCACCTTCACGGCGTGAGATTTAGAGTCACGGAACAGAAGACTTGAGCTGCATGCTTTTGTTCATGTGCATAACCTTTCGTGACTCGATATCCATCGTCCATGGAACCACTTCAAATGAATAGAGTACTACCGGGACGGCAAGCATGTTCGTTGCAGATACTTTGTTCCTCGCCGACAGTTCGGAAGACGATATTGTTGGATGGGACGTTTGTATCTGCTTCGGAGAGAATCCTTTATGGGTTTCACGGCCTGATAGCGGCTCTGTGGCACGCCCAAGTATGTATAGGTCTCTCCAGCGCTAAGGTGGCGTATAGCGCCTCTTTCGACGAGCTCAGGGTCTTTAGGGATGTCATTAGGTGTGCCAGTTACCAAATACAATGAGTAAATTACAAAAAAATTATTTATTATAGAAAAATGTTAAATAAATAAGGAAAAATTATCATTTTCCTTAAAAATTAATTTTTAATTATTTACTTACAATGATGGTAATATAAAGGGGGATAATTTTATATGTATAAAAATTCAATACATGTACATTTCGGCTAGTGTGCTTGTCGAGATCTGAAAATAATTTTCTTCAAACACCGTAATATATATATATATATATATTAGGGTGGCCCAAAAATACACATTTTGGAATTTTCGACCAGCGTCGACGCCAAATTGTTCTCTCGTAGAAACAAATAAATGCATATTTTTTTATTTTGGAATGAAATGATTTTTAGTACTTTGTAAATCAATTTTTGTGTCTTATGGAGTTTAACACGTAAAACGTATACTTTTTTTACTTCCTTGATTTTGTTCAAGAAATTACAAGTCAATTTATTTGCCCTTTTATAAACTTGTTCTCTTCTCAGTAAAGATGCATTTTGTCAAATTTTAATACACCAACAAAGTTATAAAAAAATTTGAGACACCTTGAAAGTTGTCTAAAATTACAATATTTGTAGACTCGTAGCGAGCCTTTGATATGATTTTTTAACGTAAAATTTTCAAGAAGCATTTATGAGAATATTGAGAACAGATTTGTGAAAAAAAAATGTTCATTATTGTTTAAATTATAGTTTTGAAGCGATTACGAAAATGAGTGAAAATGAAAAATTTCAGTCCAACAGCAGCTTTTCACCGATCCTGAAGAATTTATGGCAGCTAAGTTGAACTCAGAGTGGCTTATTGTTAAAGGCTTAGGACTTCCAGATGCAGGCTCGACCATAAAGCTCCCTGCTACAGGCCCAAACCTGTAACCCAGCACATTTCCCCAATTTTTTTCGCACTTTCTGGGGAACCAACTAATTTTTTTACAATACCCGCACCCTAGGGGGATACTTGACTTCAATGAGTTGAATAACAGAGTAATAACACTAAAACTGCCGTCTGGGTTAAATCTCAGGGCTCGCTTCAGGTTCTCTTGAAACTTTTCTGTTTTAATTCGTACGTTGGGAGAAAACTTCAAAATACTTTACAAAGTACTAACAATCATTTTATTTCAAAATAAAAAAATATGTATTCATTTGTTTCTACGAGAGAACAATTTGGCGTCGACGCGCGTCGAAAATTCCAAAATTTATATTTTTGGGCCACCCTAATATATATATATATATATATATATATATATTCACGTTACATTCTGGATAAGAAACGAATTTCTCTCAAGGACAATTATATTATCAATTTATGGTTCCGGGCTTTAGGGATTAGGAATTAGGCTTCAACATTTGCCAGGGTCAAAATTACAAAACTTTCAGTTGGTGAATTTTATTGTCCATTATACTCTGACCTCTATAAACTATAGACGCCACCGGCAGGGGCGGCCATTTCCAGGAAATAGGTAGATAGTTTGGGACTGAACAGTTCGTATCTGCTAGGGATCAAAATTTTACAACCAATAAAACTTGTAATTTTGTAATAAATGATTTGCAAATGAAAAATTCGGAACCTGTCGGTTTCAACAACTACAGGCATATCAAATTCTCCATAAAAATATTAAAATTGTCATTTTCTACAAGTATCTAGTGGACTCTTGGAGATAAGAAAAAATGGACAACATTCTTTGATTCACCATCCGACGAACATAATTATTTCAAGTGAACAAACTTATTAATACATACAAAATAAATACCATGAAAATAAATAATATAAAGATTCTGTAAAATTTAAAGCGTATTAGTGATGATCTTTTGGACATAAAATAAAGTCTCTCTCGCGGTCAGGGGCGAGACTTAGAAAACATCTTGAGCATGTCTTGACTATGTCGTAATTAGGGGGTAATTGATAACTTAGCTAGGTTTTACTGGGGAAAATGATAAAATTACAACTTTGAAGTCAGGTTTTCTGAGTTTTTGACCTAAAACTTAAAAATCTCCTTTTCACCTTTGTTGAAGGATGGCGCGGAACATTACAGATTCATATTTCAGAACTTCATCCGTTAGCTAACCGATTCTTTTCAAGGCAGACATTGTCAGAAAAGTTGGACAAGTTCCTACCACTTCTTCTTTCGTTGAAGAAAATGGGCAGAATCCAGTCGAGAGGAAGTGCCATGTCTCGTACATGAATTCATATAAGAAAAACTCTTCCGTACCTCTCGTGTGACTGAGAATAGATATACATGAAATATGAGTTTGAAATATGACGTCACTATTCAAGTAGAAATACAACAGGATAAGAGAAATATACGAAGTTCCAGAATCATATAAACATAAACATGCTATAGGAAAAAATTAAAAAATAATAATAATGAAATATCATAAATAAAAATGGACAGTTCATTCGCCAGGTGAATCGTTGGCAACACTGTTAGAAAAATCAGTATTAAATTTAATACAAATGTATATGAAGTCATTTGCATACACGGGAATTGAAATTTAATATACATCAAAATATGAATAGCTGTACACTTTATATTAAATTTAATATACATGTCGGTATAGCAGCGTGCTTGAAAACTCAAAGTGCTTTTATTTCTTTAAATCTTATCAAATATTCGCAATTGAAGTAATAATCTAGAATTCGTCGATTGAATTGCTTTTCATGATTAAAGTGCAACGTACAAGTGGAACTCTTTCAAAAAATTGCCCTGAATGGTAGAAATTTAATGTGAGTATAGTTGATTGTAGGTTAGGTCTGTCATTTCTTTACGTAATTGAACTTTTCGACTTAAAATCCAATTTTATTTTTGATTAAATGCAAGAAGGTATCATGTTTTATTATTAAGAATCGAAAATTACTGCTAATCTTATTTTGATTTTATGTAAAATGGAATTATCTGAGCGATTATCATGATTGTATATGAAACTTAATAAACACGTACCTAAATAGGGATTTCATATGCTTGAGATATTAATTTTAATATACATTGGTATTTTAAATTTAATACTATTTTTAACAGTGAAAATATGAATTAAAGGGTTCCCGCACAGTACTAGATAACCCACAAAATCAGAGTTTTTCACGGACACGAAAAAACATTCTGCAATCTCGAAATCACCATTCAAAGTTAAAGCAAAAGTCCACTCATGAACTGAAGTGTTCTTCATTTGAGAACAAAAACTTTTAATCAGAAAAAGTTATCCAGTTTGAAGGAACTAGATGTGGAATTCGACAATATTAAAGTTACAGACACCACACATCAAGGATGGCTCGGCTGCGGATTGCGTTAAAGAAGCGATCTTGTCAATTTAAATAAAAAATCACAATAGAGGTATTCTGTTTCTAAATCCAGGTAGAAAAGTTTTGATTCAAAAAATTGAAGCCATTCCGAGTAAATCGTCCAAGAATTTTCAGGTTATAATTTCATATGTTTTGAAAATCGGCTTTTGGTAGCAATTGAAAATCGCATTTTCAATTATTCACAAAACTAAAAACTTGCTTCCGAGATATGAGGATGCTGAATAAGAATAACAGATGCTTGATACAAAAAATTATTTTGTGCGGAAAAACTCAAAATTTAATGTGACGTTATCGCACTGCAACAAATGATTTTTTGCTGAAAGGTCGATGAAAAGTAGGAAATTATTATTTTTTAATAATCCAATATAATTGCAAGAAATATTAATGCTGGATAGAAAAAAAATTATTGCTACGCTAAAAATACCATGCTAAAATTTCACCTAAAATTCAAATAAAAAATGTTGTTTATCAATCTAGTTCAACTTTAACCCGAGTATGTGAATTTTCAACCAAATAGATTATTTTTTTACCAAAAAAAGGCTAATCCTCAACAAAAAAGTAACATTTCAAACCAAATAGATGAATTCTCAAATAAAACGGTAAATCTTCAACTAAAATAAGAATTTTTAACAACGTAGTTCAACTTTCAGCCAAGTAGTTAAATATTCAATAAAACAAAATCCTCAAAGAAAAATGTAATAGTTGATATTTCAATCAAAAAAGATTTTAATGTTAAATTAAAAAAAGTTAAATTTTTTGAAAAATAAGAATTTTCAACAAAATAGTTCAATTTTCAAGAAAAACAGATTATTTTTTAACCAAGAAGATACATTTTTTTACTAAAAGAGGAGAATTTTCGACAAAATAGTTAAATTTCCAACCAAATAGATGAATTTTCAACTAAAACGATGGACCTTCAACCAAACATGAATTTTGAACAAGTTAGTTCAAATTTTCTAAAAGTAGTGCAATTTCTAATTAAAATGATAATTCTTAACAAAAAATGTGATATTTGATATTTCAACTAATGAAGATTTTCATTTTAAATAAAAAATATTAGAATTCAACCAAAAAAATGAATTTTTAACAAAGTAGTTCTTATTTTAATCAAGTAGTTGTATTTCTAAATAAAAAATATGAATTAAAAAAAATTGTAATAGTTGATATTTCAACTAAAAAAGATTTTTATTTTAAATAAAAAATAGTATATTCGAAGCGAAAAAGACCAATTTTCAACAAAATAGTTGCATCTTCAATAAAAAAACATGACATTTCTACCAAAAGAGATTTTCAAACCACGAAGACGAATTTTTATACAATAGTTGTACTATCTAACAAACAAAAATTATTCGATGAAGAGAGAAAAAAAATTCAACCAAATTATGATTTGAGGGAAAAATGCTTTTTAATTAAAAATAAAAATTTCGAATAACTATTTATTTTGTATATTTTCGTTTTTAAGGTTATATAAATATAAATTCCCCAGCTTTCTTGAAGATTCATTATTTTGTTTAAAGATGTATTTGCATAAAAATTCAACTAGTTTGTTGAAAATGTCCTTTTTTTGGTTAAAAATTAATTACTTTTTCTCAAAAATTCCTCTTTTTGAGTAAGTGTTGGTTTTCAAAAATAATTATTTCAATTCAAATAATACAATGAAAATATTGAATAATGGTAATTTATCACCGGTTGTAAAAATACAACTTTTGATTGATATTTGAAAATAAAGTTACTTTTGCTCATGTAAAATACAAATTTAAATTCTGCTGAATATGTCTGGCTTTGGTTAAATAATAAAAATTTTCAGTAATAAATCTTACATTTTCGCCAGTTTTATTATGTAAACAAATGGGGCATTCTTTGCCACTGCCCTTCAACTGAAATTGAAATTCTTAATGATGTGTGTGAATTTGGCAACATTCTTGCCTTCAAGTTTTTCAAATTTGCCAAGCGGCATTGAGGACAAGCGACAAAAATGCTTTCGATATTTTCGAGACACACACATTTTTTAGAGAAGGAAGATAAATTCTAATAGCACGGAAAAGTTTGCTTTTGCTAAGAGCTAGAACACCGCTAAAATTTTTCTTTCGAAAGCGACTAGTATCTTGCGGTTCCTCTTTTTTGATTTTTGCTTATGTTCTAAAATTTTTTGTATCAGTGCAGAAACTATAATGTTTTTTAGTTTGATTTTTAATTTGTTTCTTTTGGAATTTACTGCAGGTGCATCACTCCGTTTAAATTGAACATGTTGAGAGATAGAGGCGCGAAGGTATAAAAAAGCGAGTATTTGATTGTAGTGAGAAGTACATGCTCTGAATAATTTGAAGTGAGCGAGTCAGGGTGAAAAATGTAGGAATATATTTTGTTTCCATCCTCACAGCCGTTCTTTCTCCAAAAAAACAATGTGAATCCCAGCTCAAAGCGCTGAAAAGCGATACGTTGAGAAATACAAGGGATTCGAAGAGCAAACAACACAGGATACTTTTTCAACGTTTACGATTTCACTTTTTTACAGTCAGAATGAAACACTCATTACTCTGAGTCAATTGTATGAAAAAGTGAAAGAGTTTAATTATTTCGTATACCTGATACAGAAGTTTTATTCTTGAATTTTTTAATTTTTAACGAATTTCATGGAAATCTATTTTCTCGATCTGAAAAGTTATCACATAAAACATACTTTGTGTAAATATTATACAATTTTGTCTATTAATGAAAAACAAATTTTTACTTTTAATTAAAAGTAGAAATATCATTATTATATTTACAATTTAACATACAAAATTGCCTAATATGGTTTAATCAACAAAATTGTTCAATTTATTTTATTTATTCGGTTTTTCAAATTAATGGACGAAATTTACTAAGGTTTTTTTCTTTGAAATTATATTAAATTCAATTAGGTTCGAAATTATGAACAATCAAAGTTCGAGTATACGCTTCTTATGCCAAAAATCAATATCATCAAGTAATTACAATTTTTCATGATATACCTTCCTGAAATTCGATCTATGAAGACTTTTGCAAAATATTCAAGGGGATTTTTGTTATTTTGAAGTTTAAGAGGATGCGAATTTGAAAAAAATACAATTCGTAAGTAATTCTTGTAATTATTTGGCAATTTTTACGCATGTAAAGGACCAATTTTAACAATCAGCCGTTGAACAGAATGACTATTCAAAGTAAAGGAAAGTGATCCATCCAATTATCAAAAAGTAAATAGCGCCATTTTCGATTAATATCTCGAAGCTATTGCTGTCGACAAATATGTTTTTTATAAAATCGATTAAAATTGAAAACTACATTAGCTTGACAAGGGGATTTTACAATGAGGAGTCCTTTTTGGGGCTGGGGAGAGCTGGACATGGGGATTTTATACAGAGGTATGATTTTTTGGACTGAGGAGAACTGGACAAGGGGATTTTATACTCAGCGTGATGTTTGGGGCTGGAAACAATAAATCAAACATTTGAACAATACAAAATATTAAATCTTATATCTATTACCTTATTTCTTATATTTCGTATCTGATATTTATTTGCATATTTGTCTGGTCTCTTTCTCTATAAGCAAAAGTCATAATTTTCTTTCAATTGCTTCCTCCTAGAGGGAGGTTTGTAATTACAAAAATTTTAAAATCTACTTTTTTGAAATATTTCGATATAATTTGACCCCAGGAGCTTGAAAATACAATTTTCAAAAAATGTCCATATGCGTGTGTAAGTTTATGCAACTTTTTTCTGTACACCATGAAAACTAAAAGATCTATGATCATGAAATTTGGGCAAATTGTAGCTCCGACTGATATCCAGGTCTGATAGGATTTTTAGCTAGATCGGCCATTTGGAAGTAGTTTTTTTTTTTTAATTTGGAGATTTAAAAAAAAATTACCCTGTTTATGTGAGAAAAACTTTTTTGATATTCAAAATACAGCAACCGATCTATTAACTTTGAAAAAATGGTTAATTCTGTTTATATAAGAAAAAACTTTCTTGACATTCAAATTACAACAATACCATATTCAGTGTAATTATTCGCATCTTCGAGAAGCATCGATTGACCTATGGTTGAACCTTTTATGACCCAATAATAATAATTTTTGAAGTTTCAAAGAAATGTGTGTGTCCTGTTTATATGAGAAAAACTTTGTTCATATTAGGTATACTACAGTACTGCATCAGACATGTTTGTTTGCGTCGTCGAGACTCGTCGAATGACCTATTGGCGAAACTTCTATGACCTCTTATCATCCAGCAATACCGATACATAAATTTAAAAAATGTGTTGTTTATCTTGTTGATATGAGGAAAACTTATTTAATATTGAGAATGCAACAGTTATGTATACGATATATTTGTTTGCGTCTTCGACAAGCATCGATTGCCCTATCAAAGAACCTTTCATGACCTACCATAACCTACCAATGTCGTTTTCAAATTTGTTAACAAAATTATTTTCTTTGTTTTCAAGAGAATTTTTTTTTAATTGGGAATATAAGAGTATTGTATTTGATGTAATTGTTCATGTCTTCTAGACGCGTGGATTGACCTATTGACGAGCTTTCGATGACCATTTTTAATCAATCAATAGCAACTTAGAAATTAAAAATGTTTTCATTCCAAAAATGAATAACTAAAACAATTGTGCGCATAATTTATAAAATAAATTAATTTCCATAAAAATAAATGAATAAGAATAAATAGAATGAGCCTTTGTAAATTAAAACTTAATGGGTATTATGACTTTTTCTAAAGCGAAAGAAAAAACATGTATGTATGTATGTATATATATATATATATATATATATATATATATATTTTTTTTTTCTCGATTCCTTTGGAATAGAACCGAAGGGCCTATGACAAAGCCACCGAACGCGTCCTCGGGTTGCGGATAGAGGGTTCCTGTACCAAGGGTTTCTGCTGAATATGGTTACAATAATTAATAAGCAGTCGCGGACAATTGTCCAGGGATGGTCCCGAAGGAATAACTCCTAAGCGGAGGCGTAACAACCGTGCCGAAAGCTGAATGGCACCTGGGTTAGGTGTCTCAAACGGTGACTCTGGGATACCGGGCGACCTCTCAGAGTATGCAGCCTTATCCTTGCACTCGGGGCTCTACAAGGACGGACTAACCCTTTCCCTAGCTGCTTGTGGGAACAACAATGAAACCACCAAAACACCAAAATGTTGTAGATGCGGTTCAAGACAATCGAACGCGCAGAGCACCCGACAATGGGTCGGCAAACAATGCCGATCAGCCTAGAGTTCGGGGTGCTGAAAATAATTTAGATGGAAACACGACGACGAACCGGCGAAACGCCCACATTGAGTGGACGGATCGACTCAGGGATGACGTGCTAGACTGCTACGATGCCAGCATTATCCCTGTTCGCGGAGGCTTTATGGCGCGTATGCACACTCTGTGGTGCCAGAAACACCCAGAGCTTCAGCACGTTTCGCATCAGTCTTTGCGAAATCAAGCCGACTACCTCCGGAAAAATGGATATGTACGCGGAGCGCTTCCCCAACCGCTGCTTTATGAAGCTGCAGACGAAGATGAGGAAGCGACATTGAGACCAACCGCAGAAAGCAGGCACCTTCTGAGAGATGATCGCAATTTCATTACTAGAAGGAACATTAACATGCAAGTTCCTCCTAAGCCCCAAGATCTGGCTGAAATGGATGCCTTCCTTCGTGGAGATATCTCGCAAGAGTCCGACCTCTGGACCATCAATTGCTCAGTTTATGGTGCTGCGAGAACTTTAGCTGATTCAAATCGAAGGCTGAAACCAACGAAGGATCAAAAGACCAAAAGACGCTTGCATCAACTGAACAAGAAGATTGGATGGGCAAGACAGAATGCGTCCCGTGTTCAATGTGTGATTGACTACATAACATCTGGTAGACCGTTTACGGTAAAGGTTCGAAAGTTCGCCCAAGAACTAAGGATCTTGAATCACACACTAAACAAGTCAAAGCTACTGACAATCAAGCAGCATATTGTTGACAAAATACGGCTGTTATCTGACGCAAGCAGGAGAATACAGAAGAGGGAGAGATGGATCAGGGAGAATCAACAGTTTCTCGCTGACCCATCGCGCCTCTTCAGCGATCTACCTGTTTCTGTAAAAAATCCACCCAAGCCCAAGGAGGTAGAGACTTTTTGGAGAGAGGTGTACAAGATCCCGAAAACACTGGAGTTGAAAGAAGATACTGAAAATATCATCCGCTTCAAGGAGTTTTGCGACAACCTCATAAAATCTGAGGAGGAATGTCCATCAATCACTGCCGAAGAGGTGAAAAAAGCACTTAGAGGCACGAAGAACTTTTCCGCTGCTGGACCAGATTGTATCAAGAACTTTTGGTGGAAGAAGTTTACTTTTACACACCAACATTTGGCCCGCATATTCACCTCATATTTAAAGTCGGAGACGCCCATTCCGCAGTGGCTGGTGTTAGGACGCACTATACTCCTTCCAAAAAAAGGCAACTTGTCCAACCCAGAGAATTACAGGCCAATAACTTGTTTGAACACGCTGTATAAGATCTTTACAGCTGTCCTCAACAACAGGATTGTTCGACGAATTGAGCCTGTATGGCGAGAGATGGACGAACAACGTGGCTCGAAAAAAGGTGTAGCAGGCTGTCGAGAGAATCTGCTGATTGACAGGTGTGTCTGTAAAGACGCTGCAGCCCATCAGCGCGTCCTGTCAATGGCCTGGATTGACTACCGGAAAGCTTTCGATTCAACCTCTCATAGACTTATCATCTGTCTGTTGGAAAGCTTGAAGGTACATCCACACATAGTGAGATGCATAGAGAGATTGATGCCTCTCTGGAAAACTAGATTTACTATCTCATCTAGAAATTATCGTGTGACAACGAACAACGTCACCTTCCAGAGAGGCGTCTTTCAAGGTGATACCATGAGCCCTTTGCTTTTTTGCATCACACTTTTGCCTCTATCTCTCGCACTACGAAATTCTCCTGGATACCTCTGTGGCAACACTAATCAGCGCGAGCATAAGGTCACTCATGTATTTTATATGGATGACCTGAAGATCTATGCCTCTGGTAGAAGCAAACTTCAAACTGCTATAAATATTGTCAAGAACTACACAGGAGAGATTGGGATGGACTTTGGCTTGGACAAGTGTGCCAAAATTTATCTGAAGAAAGGAAAGATTACTGGCGTTCCCAAGGACCCTGAGCTTGTGGATATAAGTGTTATCAGACATCTTAATACTGGAGAGACCTATACATACCTGGGCGTGCCTCAAAACCGCATTCAGGACGTAACATCAGTGAAGGAGTCTCTCCGAAGCAGATACAAGCATCTTCTTCGACAGATTTGGTCTTCCAATCTGTCGGCGTCGAACAAAGTATCTGCGACTAACATGCTTGCCGTCCCGGTTCTACTCTACTCGTTTGGGGTAGTTCAATGGACGAAGAACGAGCTTAAGGCCCTTGATGTTATTACACGTAAGGTCATGCATATGCATAAAAGCTTGCATATCAATTCATCAGTTCCGCGATTATATATTTCACGCCGTCAAGGTGGACGCGGACTTCTGAATCTCCAGTGTCTTCATAACCGGATTGTTCTAAGTACAGCTTACATCGTTGCGAATGGCAGAGATCCTCTCCTAAAGATGGCCAGGAACCACGAGATGATTGGCGAAGGAGCGTTCCTTTACAAAGCCGCGGAGCAAGCGGCCGAGACCCTTGGCCTGAATTTTAACATCAGAAGTGAGGAAAGTGCATTACTTCATCTAGATGCTTCACTTCTAAAAACCAAAGTGAAGAAAGCAGAGGTTGCAAATTTTCACCAAGAGCTACTCGACAAGAAAATGCACGGAAACTTTCACAGAAATGTAGAAAAGCAGTCCTTGTCGAAGGAGCAAACTTTTGCTTTCCTCAAATCATCAGGGCTTACTTCAGGTACAGAGGGTTTTATTTTCGCATGCCAGGACGATGTCATTTCCACCTTAGCATACCGTGAGCGCATTTTATGTCAAGAAGTTCCCAGTGATAGGTGCAGAGCGTGTCATACACACGCTGAGTACCTAGAACACATACTATCAGGGTGTCCGACCCACGCGGGAACGACGTATATCTATAGACATAATGCGGCCCTAAGAGTGCTTTATTACCATCTTTGTCGCTCTTACGGTGTTGGCCGCGACCCTGCCCTGCCGAACGCTCCAAAAGAGATAGAGTCGATTGTCCGAAACGAGAAGTGCCAAATTTTCTGGAACTACGATTTTCGGGCAGCAGTCTCCGTTGCGCACTCGAGGCCTGACATTGTTCTACAAGACTTCGAGAAACGAACTATATTCGTGATCGAATTCTCGGCTCCGTCCGAATACAACATCACTACAAAGGAGAAAGAAAAAGAGGAGAGGTATCAAGACCTTAAAAGAGAGCTACAACGACTGTACCCAAAATATTCGGTACAAGTAATTGTCCTTGTGATAGGTGCTCTCGGAGGTGTGAAAATATCACTGGTTCGTAACCTTAAAGCAATACCCGCGTGCCAAAAATATGCCAAGGCACTTGCGAGATGGATGCAGAAAGCTGTCATCCTTGGGTCGCTTCGTGTCCTCAAGACACACGAGGGTTTCGCCGGCCTGTCGTTGTGATTTTGTCGTTGCCTATGACCACCCATCTCACGGTTGTGAGACGTGGCCATAGGTGTGATTTACCGCGGTGCTACTGGGGGCTATTGACATTTTGTCGGATGGCAGTTGCTCTTAGTGGGACCCTGCGGTGGTTGTTTAACTTTTTTTTTTCAAATTATATATATATTAATATTTTGTCATAATTCAAATCAGAAGTTTCTCGTCGTCCCGAAATTCGGGATGACTAGTCCAATATTTTTCATAAGCTTGGCAGTCATCCCGAATTTGCGGAACGACTAGTCCATCCCCTTTTCCAACTCCTTCAATTTTTCGGGACTAGACACAGCCATCTAAATAATATTCCTAAGCGCTTTAAAGTTGTATGAATTTTTATTTTGTATCTGTGAGCAAATCAGATTTTCAAAATGATTTTTAGAAGCTCTATAAATTATATTAGAAGCTTTTTTGTGATTTGAAAACTTTTTTATGTTAAAAATGTAAAATGCATCTGCAAAAAAACTTCCAATATTTCATTGATGAAAATCGAGCAAGGTCATTAATTTTGTTATTGCTGCAGTTTTCCTCCTACATAAATTCAATCTACAAACATAAAAATGTCTAAAATTTGGATAGTAAAATGTTATAGGGGACTAGAAATGAAAATTTATATTATAAGGCTGTTTATTATTTCTAAAATCTGTTATTGTCGATCCAAATATGTTAAAAGTAACATTCAATGATAAAACCCACTTATTTTAAAAAATTGTTAGTGTCAAATGGAATTTCAGTATGGCAACGGCCATACCACGCTGGAAACACCAGTTCCCGTTAGATCACTGAAGTTAAGCAGTGTTGGGCGCGGTTAGTACTTGGATGGGTGACCGTCTGATACTACTGCGTTGCTGTTGGCGGTCGTGGGTGTAGTGAGCCCACACTTGTAGTTATTTACTACAAGAAAATATCCACCTAGAAACACTACCCGAATCGGGTAGTGTCACGCTTACCCCTAGAGGCTCGCCGAAAGGGAAATGGCTTAATGGTATAAAAAAAATTACACTCTTGCGCGGTTTGATTAAAACGTTCAAATGATCTAATAAATTATTGAAAATATTATACATGTGTTATGTTAGTGCTTTTCGCTGGAAATTAGTATTTTTTTAAAAAGAATTTAAAAATGTAATCACAAGAGTTTAACAGCAGGCTTAAAATTTCAAAAATTTTTAGTTTGTGTTAGTTTTTTCGCCGAGAATTAACATTTTTAAACAAAAATCATCATCAAGATTCCCAATTTTCGGAAATGAGTATTTGTAATCAAAAATTAGTATTTTTAATAAAAAATGAGTATTTTTAATAACAAATTATTTGATTTAAAAGATTAACAATTTTCCAACAACTTACCTGTTTCAGTTTTAGTGCTTTTTTACCGTTTAGCGTTAAAAAAATAAAAATCTTCATATTTTAAAGATTCATATTCTTTAAACAATTTTATGTTAGGTTGGCATTTTACATCAGACATTGGTGTTTTGAAACATAAATGGCTATAGTTAGAAGAAGAATTTCAATTTTTGAACAGTTTCAGATATTCACGTTTTTTCCAGAAAATCGGTCATTTTAAACAAAATTAAAAAAAAATTAGATTGTAGGTTATTTTAACAGTTTTTTGTTATGTTATGTTGAAGTCTCCCGTCTAAAATTACTATTGTTAATTAAACATCATTAGATTTCAATTAATATTTACAATATTTGAAAAATAATAGGGTATGTTGCTAGCGTTTTTTTACCAGAAATCGGTTATTTTATAAACAATCATTTGACTTCAAAAATGAAACTTACCATTTTCATGAATTTTGGGTTAAGTTAGTACTTTTTGTCGTAAATTGGTATTTTTGAAAAAAATGTAACGGTTTGATTGCCTATATATTGTACAAAAAAATTATATATTGACTCTGAAATTAAGATGTCAATTTTCATTAATTGTTCAATAAATTATCGTTGCTTTTCATTTGTATTATAATAGATACTATAAAATACAACAATTTTGTGTTAATATTAATTTGATACTTTAATTAAAAAATAGCGTGAGACAAAAAATAATAATCGCGCGCGTGTTGGTTTTCTATTTGAACTAACAAAAATTATAAATATTTATAACAGAGCCTGAATTGGAAATATAACAAAAACTAGAATTTCAATGAATAAATTTCTCGTTCCAGTGTCTTTTTTAATGATAAGATCGTATTGAAAGTAAATTAGACAACAAAGTGGAATAATCAAGATAAGGAATTCATTCACAGAGAAATATGCACTCTGTAAAACGAATCAAGCTTTTTCACTGAAACCAATTTATGAATTTTACTTGTTTTCCAGAAATAAATTCTGGGCTATTTTATATTATGACGGTCGAAAAGTTTACTGCTCAGTATAACTCAGAATCTTCTCTTTCTTCGCTGTTTACTGACTCTTGAGCACTAGACAGCTCTCCAAACGACGTTTAATAAACAAAAGGGAAGACAGGCAATAATCAAATTGGAATTTCTTAAGTACCAGAAACGAGCACAAGTGCGTGTATTGTTTTCTGGAATTTAATTAGATTCCAGAACTTTTGATGAAAACATTCATTTTAAAATTTAGAAGCAGATTCGGATCACCTTGAAAGGACTTTTTGTATGTATTTTTTAAGTAAATGATTGCAATATGTATTTTAACTAATTTTGGCATCATGAAATACAAATTTTAGTTTGTAAGTTCAGTAGTCATTAAAGTTTTCTTGAAAGGAATCTCTATTGATTTTCTTGAAAGGAGACTTTAATTGGAGGGCTTTTATTAATGAGGTGATTAGAGTAGGAGCTGTGCCAAGAGAAAAAAAAATTTCTATCACTCAACCTCAATTATCGTTTAGGTAGTGAGAAAGAGAATAGGAACAATTTCTTTTCAAAATTTTCTTAGAAGAGTAGCAAAAAGTTACAAGTTCAACTTTTCTATGTTATTTTTCTACATTGCGCTTTTTCATTTATTCGTTAGCTGAACATTGCTTAAAATACTAAAGAGTTTAGGTAAAACTAGTTCGTGACATTATTTTTTGTAGTAGAAGAGATAATATTTTGATTATTCCTTATATATGTTTTATTTAATTCAATTATGTTTTGTGTATATAGAAATACCTATACGAAACTAAGTGTATATGAGTGGAGAATTTATTAGCGATGCATTTTTATTAGCAATGCATTAAGTCTTTCTTTTCTTTCATTCTTTATATTAGAATATATTAGAAAAAGAAAAAAAAACTGAAAGAATTTGTAGCTTCAAAGTTATATGCAAAAAAGTTCTCAAAGAAAACTACCCTACCCTCAATGATGGTATAATATGCACAAAACCATCCTTTTAAATGGTGAATAATTAAAAAATAAATTTAAACAACCCTGATAAGTAACATAAGGCTTACAAGCTAGCACTGATAGTGGTTAATATTTAGTCACTCAAAAATGAGAAAACTACCCGAAACATCAATCAAAATTAAGCAGTGATATGTTTTGATTAGCTTGTTCTATTAATTTTCTAGAATAAAATAGTCGAATTTTAAATCAAAATGAATTCAATAAATGATTAGGATTTCGGGGGTAAATTTTTGTAAATAAGGGTGGTTAAAAACATCAATGAGTATTCCATTCATTAATTACGTAAGACTTTTTTTTTGGGGGGCGAAGGCAGTCCAGAAAATCTTACGAATCCCTACTGGGGGGGGGGGGGGGCAAAAAGTGCTAAGCCACATTTGAAAAAGTTTTTATGGGTACTAACACTAAAAAGAGTTATGCTTTTTTTCAAACGATTTGATCTGGGCAATTCATAGAAAATTTGAAAAAAAAAAAAATGAATTTCGAAAATTTTGAGGGTTAGTTCTTTTAGACCGCCAGTCCATCGAATTTAGAGTCGAAATGTTGACCATTCTTGAAATCTAGTGTACACCTTTCATAACATCTAGTTGAATTCCTGGATATCTTTGCAATCCTTTGAAATCCCGTAAATTTTTTTGGAAAGTGTTTTAAATCCCTTAATATTTTTTAGATTATGTGGAAATTCCTTGAAATCCTTTGAATTCCATGAATATCGCACATAATCTCTTGAAATCCCTTTAAAAGGATTGAGCTCCCTAGAAATTTCTTGAAATCCTTTAAGAAATGTGAAAATTCTTTGAGATTCCGTGAAATGTTTGGAAATCCTCGAAATTGCTTGAAATCTTCAGAATCTCATACAAATCCCTTATGAACCTTTAAAATCTATACAAATCTCTTAAAATCTCTGAAAATTGGTTAAAAACGTTAAAATTCTGTAAAATATTTCGAAATATTACGATATCCCTTGAAATATTTGAAATCCCTTTAAAATTCATTAAAATCTTTAAAATCTGTGAGAAGATTTTTGAATTTTTTCAAATTCCTTGGAATCGCTCGTAAAACGAGTTGTTCAAATTCGTATACCATTAAGCCATTTCCCTTTCAGGGTAGGCGTGACACTACCCGATTCGGATAGTGTTTCTAGGTGGATAGTTTCTTGTAGTACATAACTACAAGTATGGGCCCACCACACCCACACGCTTAAAATCTCTCAAAATCGGTTGAAACTTTTAAAAATTTCACAAATTTTTTTAAATTTTAGATAATTCCCTTCAAGTCCCTTGAAATATTCGAAATCCGATTAAAATCCCCTGAAATCTTTCAAAATTCGTAAAAATACTTTGGTATCTTTCGAAATCCTTTGAAATCTTTTAAAATCTCGTAAAGCCTTTTAAAATATCTCAAAATCACTTAAAATCTCTTAAAATCCCTTGAAATTCCTTAAAATCCTTCTGAATCCGCGGAAATCGTTTTTAATTCTTTAAAGTCCTTCGTCATCCCTAAAAATTCTTTGAAATCCTTCCGTAACTATTTTGGCATAAAATAAACTTTTTTTTGAAAATTCATATTTTGGTGTTGAGTGTTCAACAGCAATCTTCCTTGGTTGAAAACACAAATATTTTTTTTTTGAAAGTCATCTTTTTTGGTTTTGGTGCATGTATATAATAATAATTCATAACCCTGCCATTTTTCACTCGATTAAAATTTGTTTGTTATGAAAGTAACAAAATACACCCTTTTAACCGCAAAGATTGTTCATTTTATCACGGTGAAAAATCACGAAGCTACAATCGGAAATATTTCGAAGTTTCTCATTTTTTCCTGATTTTCTCAACTTTAACAAAATTTTAATACAATTTTTTTATCCAATAATGTTTTGATGTTATTATATGGAAAGTACATTTAATTCCGCGTGTCATTACCTTTTTTATTAGAATTGTTTCAAATTGGACTAAGTTATCAAATTTTAAACTAATTTAGCAGCTGAATTCTCAGCTATCAAAAGTTGATATAAAATTTTCGCCCGATTTTCGCTGAAATAGTACTTAGTTCTGAGAGTCAAAAATATGAAAACGTAAAATTAACGCTACAGATAGTGTTCGATAACTTAGTCAAATTGCAAGTAATTATAATCAAAAAGCTAATTACACTTGGAATTGAACGTATTTTCAATACACTAACAGAAAAAAATGATTGAATTTCAAAAAATGTCATTAAATTGTTGCTAAAGTTGACAATTTTTTTAAACAAATAAGAAACTTTGAAATATTTTCGATGGTAGTTTCCTGCTTTTTAACTGTAATACAATAAACATTGTTTGCGGTTAAGAAGTTGTATTTTGTTACTTTCAAAACAAACAAAAAATTTGAAATCGAATAGAAAATCGCAGAGTTATGAATTATTACATGGACCCCACTTTTTGAGGTTCCCGGAAAAAAATCTCTCCAAGTTTGAACCAAATCGGTTAATATTAAGACGTGCCGCAAAGGCCCGGAAAATCACATAAGATTAAAACGGGAAAATTTTTGTTGTCGGAAAAATGAGATTCAGGTTTCTGGGTTTAAACTTAGCTTGCGGGTGATTATTACAATTTTCTAAGAAATCTCAAACTCTAAAAATGCCCCCAAAAAAAATAAAATTGACAATTTTGCGCAAAATTGACACATACGAGCTTTGTTTTCCCCTTGTTTGCCATTGATTATTTTTATTTGAAAATTCAAATGTTTTTGAGCATTTCAAAACAAATTTCTAATTTTTGAAACAATTTTTATTTGTCTAAATAATTTTTTTCCTTGCTAACTCATTGAAATGAACATTATTACGTTTAATCGGACAATTAGTTACTTATAGGAAAACTGATTTTTGTCTTGAGCATTTACCAGTTGTTTAAACAATTTATTATTATTATTATTATTCACTCGCAAATTTTTTTTAAAGACAGGTAGAAAACTCAATTTTTTTTCAATTTGGTAAACTTTTTGCTTATTATTGAATGAGGGGTGGAAAGGCAAAAGGAGGTAACTGAAAATTTATCGAAAATGGGATTTTTCGAGGAAAATTCTCGAAAATCCAAATACATATCGTGTTAAAGGGATGTGTTCAAAATCATATTTCTTATGGTAGCAATACCTTAAAGATACATTTTCATATCCATTAAAAATAAAGATTTTTGTGATAAAACTGTTTTTTATGATGTTCAGGAAAGATATATATTTCAATATCGATTCCATTTTGTCAGTTACCTCCTTTTGGCTTTCCACCCTTCAAATATCTACGTCACTTAGGTATTACTACCCTATTGAGTAACAAATTTGTATCGGTTTAAATAATTTTTTGTTGTTGACACAATTTTATTCTGAAATTGATCTTTTTCTGTAATTAATGTGGTAATTTCCTATTATTAAGAGCAACTTTTTTTGTTGAAAACATTGTCGAATTTTTAAAACAATTTATTAAAGAATTATTGTACATTTTCAAGGAAATGAGATCAAAAAATAGGGGTTTTCTCTGATAAATTTGGTTAAGTATGTCGCTTATCGTTAAATACTTAAATATTATACAAATTCTTAAAATAATTAATATTTATTCGAACAATTTTTTTACATCGATTATGAAAAATTTTAAAGAAAAACTTTCAGCTTCCAGAGAACGAGAACTCATCAGTCTGCGGGGGTGATATTGGAGAAATAGTTTTCGAACGACAAAATTGAACGTAATTTACAAAAAAATTAAATCTTACTAAAACGATAAACTTTCCATGCCTAACGTGAAAAGTTGTTTATAAAAATATGAATATAATAAATAAATATCAATTATTCAAATTAATTGTATAACATTTAAATATTTAATCATAAGTGACACACTTAACCAAATTTAGAAAAAAATTAGATTTTTTCTCGCATTTCCATCAAAATGTACTATATAATCTTTAATAAATTGGTTAAACAATTGGATGATGATTTTAACATCAAATATTGTTCCTAACAATTGAAGATGAGGTTCAAACATTTATTCCAGGATAAAATAATTGTCGGATTAAACATGAAAAAGTTCCTTTCATTGAGTTGGTAGGACAAAAAAATTATTTAAACAAATGAAAATTGTTTAAACAATCAAAAGCTAGTTTAGGAATGCTCAAAAACATTGCAATTGTCGAATAAAAATAATGAATGGTAAAAAAGGGAAAAACAGAGCTCATATATGCGTCAACTTTGCGCAAAATTGTCAATTTCAGTTTTTGAGAAACCTTACAAATCCTTACAAAAGTTTCATAATTTATTATTTGTTCAGAACATTTTTGGCTTCATTTAATAAAGAACAGTTTTGGGGCATCCCAGAGTTTGAACTTTGCAAAGAGAAAATTCGTCAAAATTTAAACATTACAAATTTGGAAAACAAATTTTCAAAAATGAGTTGATTGATTGTCAAGTATATTCTAGAAAATTGCCCTGAACAATGTTTATTTCAAAATAATTATTTGATAATTTTTCAGACTGATTGCATTTTTTAAATGTTTAAGACTTTGTTTCGACGAGTTTAAAAAGTTTCAAATTGACGAAAAATGCTTAGAACTTTATACATACATCTATTGAGCCAATTCTCCAGAAATTTAGCTTTAATATAAGTCCTGAAAACTTTTAAAAGGCCTTCGTTATTTTAAAATGTATTGATAATTCAAGAGACACTTCCTAATGAAAAATTTAAATCACTATTTTTTAAATATTTTCGTACAGAATTTAGTAAAATGTGGCCGTTTGGACAGGTGGAATTGTTTGAGGCTTCTCATTCGATCACCAAAAATGAGCAGCGCTTTTTTGTTTGTAAAATTGGAAAAGAAGTAAACACAATAATAAAATAATGATTTTTTTTTTGCGTAATACAAAAGAATTTTTTCATATTCACTGTTATTATATGTGATTTAAAGTTCTTTTATTCTAGTTATTTGTTCATATGAATTGGTCTTTGAACAGTAGGAAAAAAAGAATAGATAGCCAGCGATGCACACATGAAGCTTCCAACGAAGTCGAAGCTCTTTATCTTAACGTCTGTGAACCGTGACGACTGACGACGGCTTCGCACAAAAGGGACAAAATTACGATGAAATTTTTTTGCGTGGGTTCATTCTGGACTCATCCCTTCCGCGTGTCGGTTCACTAGATCCCTGCTGCTTTCCCATCTCCCAACCCTCTTTTACCTCTTTTCCTCTCGTTTTCCCCGTCGCGTCGAATCAGCGGATGGGGATAAATGCCACATAATCCGGCAGCCTCTGATTGCTTCGCAGCAGCCGGTGTGGTAGCGAACCAGATCCACAATTCCACATCCACACTCGCATCTGCAGTCCATTCACTCTCCACTTCGGGAAACGGAATGAGTCCCGTACCTGCTACGGAGTAGAAATCAATCACGTGTAATAAAGTTGCCACTTCTCTCGATCCACCTTCACCCCTTCTGAGAAGTAAAGGTAGATTTCCTGTTTCTTCCTCTTTTCTTCTTCTATTTTTCTTTTTACATTCTCATCTCAATGAGAAGGTATTGGTTTTATGTGAAAATTGACTTTCGCGGATTTTCAAATCTCACCGTTTTCAGACTCACTGATTGAGAAAAAATGGATTTCACTTCGGCGTCTGTCTGTGGTCGTTGTAGCCGTTGTCGTCATTGTTTGTGAACACGATGACTTTCGTAGGAATGATTGGATAGTACGTTAACCAGCCATTTTGCCCCAATGATTCTGGATTTATGCATTGAACACGCTTTTCAAAAAATCAGAAAGTAAAAATATAAAAAATGAAACTCATATTGCAATATATGAATAACTCTGTAGTTGCACCCACTGTGCTGTACGATAGTGAGACCTGAACATACCAAGAAAAGGATAAGAGTAAAATTAACGCGGTTGACATTTTACTACCTGCGCATGGTGTGCGGTAAAACGCTAATGGACAAAGTTAGTAACGTAAGAATCCTCAAAGAATGTGGTATTGTGACACTATTTGACAGGAATGAAAGAAATTTGTTGAGATGATTTGGGCATGTTGAGAGAATGAAAGATGAACAACTGACGAAACAAGTATATCAAGGTGAAGTAAATGGCAGCCTACCCAGAGGTAGACCAAGAAAAGAATGATGGGAATGTGTGAATGAGACCCTAAGACGAAAAGTTGTAAAAAGCCATAGAAACACTTTGCCATAGAAACGCTTTCATGAGCAAATTAATTGACATAAAGGAAGCTAAATAGGTATGCAAGGACAGGAAAGTGTGGAGAAAACAAGTTTATAAGAAATGTGTAATGAAGAGCGTCAGCGGGGTGATAGACGCCTGAAGCAAACGATCTTGGATACTAATGGACCCTCGTGAAGAGCTTTACCATGACGAAAGTTTCAGATAGGGATTTATTTCTAACAAATCCGAAGTCATCCGAATCAGTCCGGACTCTGTATCCGAGCCAATTCGAGTTAATCCGAACCAATCCGAAAAATTTCTACATTTCTTTCGATCGAAATCGGTTTGAAAATCGGTTGAGGTCAATCCAAATTCGGATCGATTCTGATTCATTTGGATTGAAAATTTGGTTCGGATTGAACCGGATTGAGTCGGATTCATTTTCAACCGATTTGGATCGAGCGAAATGTAGAACTTTTTTCGTATTGGTTCGCATTGATTTGGGTTGGTTTGGATACAGATTCCGGAATAATTCGTAATGATTCGGAATGAATTCCCATCCGATACTTTCGCCAGGGTACTTAGTGGATGTGATTAGAGTAAAGAATATAGATCTTACTATGGGATTATCAGTCAACTTGCGCATTTTTGTGTGATGTATGACATATGATGACTTTGTGAAGCTCTTCTCCTGGGGTGATTGCTAGAGAGATTGATCAGACACCTGTGTCGGACCGGTGTTGTGGAAGAACGTGTTGCTTAATTAAGCAACACGGGAATTCTAGATTGATGTAAAATTTATACCACATACCCCAAAAGGGATTTGGCTTACTGGTATAATAATAAGAATAAAAAAAATCAATTTTCCGGCAAAACTATTCGAAATACGAAAAAAAGTGTTGAAATGAAAAATTATTCATCTCAAAAAGATCAACAAGTTTGCATGAAACTATTGTTTTGATAAAACGTATCTTTTTGGTTTTAAACGTGAAAAATATTATTATAACTAAAAATTCTATTTTCCGGTTAAACTATGCAAAATATGATCAAATGCAATAAAAAATTATTGATCTTAAAAAGGTCTACAAAATTTGCTTGAAACCAATTTTTAATAAGATGCCTTAATTTAGGTTGAGTCGTGGAAAGTATTATTTAAAAAAAACATCACTTTTTTGGTCAAACTTTGCAAGGTACGAAAAAATGTTAGCAAGAAAAATTATTTCGTTAACACTATTTTTAGACAAGAAGCATTTTTTTAAATCGTTTAGTCGCAAGCCATGGAATTTTTATCTAACATTAAAAATTAAAAAATAAAATTGTTTTTAAGTCGGAACTTTTTTCAAATGTGCAAAAAAAACAAGTTTTTTTTATCCTGTTAAATGCACATTTTTTTTTAATTTTAACAGGTTTTTGACATTTCTTCAGCTGTGATCGAAGGAACATGTAACTATTTTGTTATCAAGAAACAGATGTTTTCCTGGTTTTAATATTGTGAATTTTACCCTTTTGAGCAACTTTTAGCTCTTAACACCACAAAATAAATTTTTTTTCTCTTCTCAAGGCTGTTATGATTTAACCTGAAGAATTTTCAAGCACGAAATGTTTAAATTTTTTCAAAAAAATGTGCAGTCAGCACAGCTCAAAGAACTGTTTTTTTTTTAAACATCTTGAGGAAATTTTAAGTTTAGCACAACTTTTTAAAAATTGCTGATCCTATATTATATTTCACCACCAGAAACTGCATCTGCAAAAAATTCAGCATAATTTTTTAATTGAATTAAAAAAAATTAATCGAAAACAGAACAATTACAATTTTTTTCTCTTATTTTCGGATGCCAACCCAAAAATTTCTTCCATCAGCTCAAATGATTCGATTATTTCTGGCATTTTCAATTTACCCTATGAAACCAAAATGCAAGGATATTTTTAAATGTTCTGGAATAATATAATAATTCTAGAAAATTCTGGAACGTTTTTAAAATGCTCAATAGAATTCTCATCTATTCTACAGAATTCAATAATATATCAATGTGTATAAACATATTTCAGATTCTTGAAGAAAGTCGTATGAATATTCCAGAATACTCTAGTAAAATACATTTAAGGTGATTCTAGAAATGAATATTTTTTAATAAAACTAAACAATTTTAGAAAATTTCGTAATGTACCATATGATTCCAGATTCTTTAAGAACATTGGACAATATGCTGAAAAGTTCTAAATCATTCCGTGATTACTATAAGTCACAAATTCACATAAGTGCAGAAATAAACAAATATTTAAGAAAATGTCAAGAGACTCTAGAATATTCTCTATAATTCTAAAATATTTAGATATTATAAAATTTTGAAAGATCTAGAAAATTACTGTCCATTGTACAATTTGAGAATATTATAAACATTCTGAAACGTTTCATAATACGTTATGTAAGATTCCTAAAATTCAAGAAAAAATTTTTTTTATTATGAGTACAACATTTTTTATTTTCATTTTAATATTTCGGGTTGTTATGTAAACAATTTTCAAAACCCTGTAATGAAAGCCTAAATCTTGACGAAATTAAATATTTTAATTTAATTCATTCATACAGATTACATTTTTCAAATTTGAAAATATTTTTCTATATATTTAAATGCTAAATATACTGAAAAATCTGAAACCTTAATTTTTCACTGAGATAGGTGTAAAAAATCGAGAAAGTATGATTTTGGAAGAAAACTTAATTTCGTCAAAAAGCGGACTTAGCTTTCACTGCTTCAATGGGAAATATTACTATCAAAAATCAAAAATGTTGTGATAGTACCACGAATGTTCTTTTTTATGTCAAATAGTATTATTTTTTTATGAAATAAACATAAATATGTATTTCATATGTTTTTTATCTACACAAAACAAAATAATTTTCTCAATCGGTTTCAGATTGTTCCTCTAAAAAGGTTTTGTATATATTATATTTTATTATAGCTAAATATTTCTTACATTTTTTAGTATTTAACATTTAGTGTTTGTCGAGAAAGAAGCTCATTGAACAATTAGGTCCAAACGTTCGATTCAACAAATGGATTTTACCTTCAAAATCATCGCCCTCTGAGAAATCATTAAGCTTTGTCACAAAATTGAAAAAAATCAGAACAAAATTAAAACCTCACTGATACGTTCTTCCTAATAGAAATGAGTATTGAATCTCACGTTGACTGTGAATTTTTCGAATCACAATTTCTCCAAGCGAAGATAGCAAATTCCGCGTAGAGAAATACAAATCTTTATTTGACTCAGCTAAACATTTTTCTCAGCAAAGGGAGCAGCGGAAAGAAAATAAAATAGTGCAGTAACTGTGGGAAAAGAAAGTAAAGGAAGGAAAAGATAAAATGATCGCCGCATCCTGGGTGGAGATGCAAGTGGAGAGAATTGTTTCCTTCTAAAGAGTACAGTTTCTGGTATCACTAAGTAAGAGAAGTAGAAAGGAGTGAAATCAAGAAAATAAAATAACAAAAAAGAAGATGAAAATGTACCTTTTCCTCTTTAGAAGGGTTAAAGGTGGATCGAGAGAAATGAGAACTTTATTTTATCATTAATTTATAATCAGTTTTCTGTTATTATCATACCATTAGGCCATTTCCTTTTCGGGGTAAGCGAGACTCATGTGGAGTAATATGGTGGATGGGTTATAGATTTTTAGATTGATCTAGAATTCCCTTGTTATTTATTTAAATGACACGTTCGTTCCGCAACACTGCTCCGACCCAGGTTGCTGATCAATCTCTCTAGCGATCACCCCAAGTGAGGAACCTCACAAAGCCATCATGTGAAGCTGTCTACTCGGGCCCATTAGTATCCGAGGTCTTTTGTTTCAGGCGTCATTTTATCCACTGACACTCTTCTTCATGCATTTCTCATAAACTATTTGTCGCCACACTTTCCCGTCTTGGCATACCTCTCTCGCTTCCTTCATGTCCATGCATTTTCTCATGTAAGCTATTGTGTTTCTATGGCTTCTTATGTCTCTTCCAATTAAGGTCCCATTTACACATCCTAACCATTCTTTCCTCGGTCTGCCTCTGGGCACGCTGCCATTTACTTTACCTTGATACACTTGTTTCGTCAGCTGTTCATCTTTCATTCTCTCAACATGCCCAAACCATCTTAACGAATTTCTTTCACATACGTCAACTAGTGTCTCCTCTACAGCACATTCTCGGAGGATTATCTCATTACTCACTTTTTTCCATCAGTGTTTTGCCGCACATCATGCGCAGGAATTTCATGTTAATCGCGTTAATGTAGTCATATATTGGGAATCTTGACAATTTAATAGTTTTTTAAATTCTCAATGAAGAGTTCATATTGAAAAATTAAAAAAAATAATAACTTAAAAATTGAGCAGTTTCAATTGAAAACTCGAGTGGGCGAAGAATATACAATCTTTAGCATTTTGAGAAATTACATTTTTGGCAAGGGATATATTTCAAAAAAGACGACACAATAAGTATGATACATTTAAAAAAATACTATCATGACCAATCAGTATCAATCAGTATAAAGTAAAAATTTCGAATAACTATTTATTTGTTGAAAGTTTTTTAATACTTCAAATGGAGCTAAAATCAGATTTTGAGATCTAAGAACAAGTACATAACAAGTATCTTTTTTTTTTAAAGTTACATAAATATAATTTTTCTAAGATTCTTGAGAAAATTCAAAAAAGGCTTTTTAAGATTTCAAATATGTCGACAAAGAATCTGGAAAATTTTGGAGAACATTGTTTCATTTTACTGAATTTTACAAAATATTAGGAAAAATTCAAGACAGCTGAAAAGATATTTATGATTTTTAGAAGTTTGGAAGAAATTAAAAAATATTTTATACATTTTCTGTCATGTTTTAAAGTTTTGAAATATTTTTAATCTTTTCAAAACTTCTAAATTTCCTAAATATTTTTTGAACTGACTTGAATTTTTCTTGAAAGTTTGGAAAATCTTTCTAACTCATTCAAAATTTTTCCAGGAATCTTAGGACATTTTTTTTATTCTTTTGCAACCTTAAAAATTCTTAAAAAGATTATTTTTTTCGAAATCTTCAAAAATCTATAATAAAAAATTCTTTCAAATTTTGACAAGTTTTAAATTATTTTAGAATCTTTTGAAAACTTTCAAGTCTTCTAAATATCTTTTTCATTTATTCGATTTTTTCCTGAAATTAAAAAAAAATCTGTATAAGCTTCTAAACCTTCTATTTTTTTTAATTATTTGAATTTTTCCTAAATTAAAGAAAAACTCTACATGATTGAAAAATTGCCCTAAAATCTTCCAGATTTTTTTTGACAATTTTCGAAATCTTCTGACAGTTTTTATATATTCTCTTAAATGCCATTTTTTAAAATAAAAAATGATTTTAAATTTTCCCAGAAATGTTAGGAAAATTTTATTATTCTCTTGAAATGTTTCGAAATTCCTAAAAAGCTTCTAAACTTTTTGTGCAAAATCCTAAAGAATCTAAATTTTGTTTGAATCTTTTCAAATTTTGAATTATTTTTTAATCTTTATAAAACCTCTGAATATCTCTGAAACATACTCGAATTTTTTCGTGTTTTTCCAACCTTGCAAAATTGAAATACTCTTTTTTGACATGTTTTTAAATATTCTTTTTTTTTAAATAATAAATCATTTTAAATTTTCCCAGAAATCTTGAGAACATCTTTTCATTCCCTTGAAACCTTTCAAAATTCTGAAAGGCTCATAAACTTGCTCAAAATCTGCGAAAATCTACATTTTGATTGGATTAAAATAGTATATTTCTCAACGATTGCAGACGAAACTTTTTTAACGAATGAGTTAAAAAAGCTCTTCTGCACCAGCTGAGGACTATATTTTTTCCCAACAACGTGGAGAAAAACGAGTTTTGACATATCGAGGAGTGGGTAAAATCGCATTTTGTCCACGGCGTTGGGGGGAAAAAAATGATTTTCAAGTCTTTTTAATACTTCTAAATCTACCACATTCTTTTTTGAAATTTTATGAAGCCTTTCCTAATTTTCTCTTAGAATTCATATTTAAAAATAAAAAAATATCATCGTTTAAAATAATTAGGTTTTTCTAAAAAAGTTTAAGAGCCTGATAAACTGAAAAAATTATCTTGAAATTTTTTTGAATAAAACATACATCAGTGTAAATTTTTCCACAAATCTTATTGTCGGTACCAGTAAATAAACTGTTCATTTTGTAAACGATTTTTATAAACAAATACACCTTTTCCCCATTTTTTCATGGATAGGCTTAATTTTTTTTCCAAAATCAACTCGAAATGTTTTACCAAAGACTTCTTGCTGCCATATTTTTCACAATGTCAATAATTGTCAATTATATAAACAATTTTTATAAACGAATGGACATTTTTACCATTTTTTTTATAAATAGTCCTAATTTCTTGCGAAATGAACTAGTAATGTCTTTTCAGGGTCTCCTTGCTACCATATTTTTCATAGTGACAAAAACTGTTAATTGGTTTATAAAAATTTTTCATATAATTAACACTTTTTGTAATTGGAAGGTTGCAGTACAGAATTAGATAACCAACCAAACCGGAACTTTTCAGGAGAGCGAAATAACATTCTGTAAATCGAATTCACCATTTAAAGATAAAACAAAAGTTTACTCTTGAGCTGAAGTGTTTCTGAATTAAGGCCAAAAAAGTATGATTAAAAAAAATTATCCAGTTCCGAGAAATAGAATGTGGAAGTTTACAATCTGAAAGTGACAGGAACCTGAAATTGTAACATGCTCGGTTGTGGATAACGATAAAAAATGCAATTTTCAGTTTGAACAAAAAGTAAAAACTCACTTACGAGATATTGAGTTGCTAAATTATAAAAAATTGAGTTTGATTAGAAAAAAACCATTCCGAAAAAAAATACAAGAAGGAGGCTGACGAGGAATAAAAAAGTTTTCATCTAAACAAATTATTCTGTTTCGATAATAATTTTAAGAATTATCGTTTTTGATCGTCAGAAAAAAAGTTGAGCAAAAAAAAAAACCCGCATAAAAGTGTCTTTTTTTAGAAAATGAAGATTTTGGGTTGGAATTTGATTGGTGCTGAAAAAAGTGGCTAATAGTTTTATTCAAGGGCTTTTTCTTCAGAAAAAAAGGATTTTATTATTTTACTGTATTTAGTAGCTTCTAGGAAGAGGAATATGTTCAGGAAAAGGTTTAAAAAAGGTAAGAGGTTAGGAAATTGCAAAAAAACGAAGAAGGCGGGAGACAAGTACAGAGAGTCAGTTATCTAGTTTATGCATTACCTATCTTTTTATTACTATATTAAAAATTATATTTCAAATAAATCCTTTTAATATATCATGTATTTGATTTTTAAGAACGTCTTATTTCAAAAGCAACCCTTCAATTATGAAAAATACGACAGTAACGAGTTTCTCACAAAACATTTCAAGTTGATTCCGCAAAGAAATGAAGACTGTTCATGAAAAAAATGATTGAAGTGTGCATTTGTTTATTAAATTTTTTTAATGATTGGAAAACAGAAGCTATTCTCAACTAATTGTAAACGCACATTATTATCTGGCATATTTCATACAAAATGTATGGATTTAAAATAGCTATCATTGCGAATCACGAAAAAGTGACTTTTGTTCAATACTTTGTTTATAACATTATAAACATTTTTTTTTCTTACTCTAACCTACTGGACATTATTTTTAGCGAAGTGCCCCGTCCTCACAAAATTCGAGTTGAGTACTCAAATATTTTTCAGAAGCTTGGCTAGTCATCCCGAATTTTCGGGACGACCAGTCCATCCCCTTTACCGACTCCCTGAATTTTTCGGGACGATTAAACGCAGCCTATTTTTAGTTAGTCATCACATTGATTTATGACCTGTTTTAATACATTTGAAAATCTTAAAAGAAATTGTATCACTGAAAAGTAGGGAGAAAAAAAGTTTGAACTTTGTTGTTAAATAACAAATTTTGCTTCCCCATAGAGGAAGCTTTTTAATAGTAACATTTTCCAAAAATTTCAAATTCATTTAATTAAACCTTCCTTAATTAAAAAATGTCTAATACAATGTTCTAAGCAATTGCCCGGATGTGTGTGTGGATGCGTGTGTGGATGTCACACTTTTTTGTGCACACGATAACTTGAAAACGGTTACAGATAAATTGATGAAATTTGTAGGGCGCATTTTCACAACTAATATATTGAAACTGGCCGAAGGATTTCTAAAAATATTTATTGCATTTTTTTTAGCACTCAATAATATTTTCAAAATCTGTTTTTCACAGTAAAACTTTTTTCATTAGCATAATTCAAAGTTGATGCAATAACAGAAAAGATGTGTTAATTCGAGACGAATCGATTGACCTATAATATTAATACATTTTATCGAATAGTAAGGAAGCTATGGTAATGCATAATATTTGAAAATACGGTCTTTTGATAGTAAAACTTTTTTCTTCAACATAATTCTAAGTTGATGCAAAAATATAAAAGATTCCTTGGTTTGACACGAATTGATTGACCTACAATATTAATACATTCTATCAAAGAGTACGGAAGTTATGGTATTTTAAATATTTTTAAAATCGATTTTTATAGTAAAGATTTTCTCATTCTCATAATTTAAAGTTGATAAGAGAATGGAAAAAGATTCCTTGATTCAAGGCAAATCGATATAATATTAATACACTTCATCGAAGATTAAGGAAGTTATGCTTATTTATAATATTTGAATCATCTGTTTCAAACAGAAAAACTTTTTTCATTGACATAATTCAAAGTTGATGCATGAATTGAAAAGACGTTTTGATCATAAATTTTCATATAGAATAATTCTGACACTTTTGTAAAGAAATCATAAAGCTGGGAAAGGGATAGGGTGCGAAAGAACTTTTCCGTTCCCTTTTCCAGCTCGAAAAATTATCATTTCGAATACAAAATTTGATTTACCTGATTTGTTTTTGTATTAAAAAAATTTTTTGTATTATTTTCTAATTTTGTATTTTTTGTACATTTCTATTTTTAAATTGATCAAAATGAAGACTTTGGTTTGTCTCTTATTGAAAAAATAACTAATGCTTCCTCTATGAGGAAGCCAATACATTTTCTAACGGGAAGCAAAGTGCTCGTAAAATAAGCACCATATAATTATAAATACAAACAAAGCGGAAACACTCGAGATCGAATTCACGCTAGTTTTTCTAGTCAGAGTGAAATTTTCACAGTCATTCGTTATACCTGGAAGACTCACAGAGTTATTTATAAGAAAAAAAAAACATCAAAATTCGTTAAGAATAGTACTGTCGGCCGATTTTTGCCCCAAAAAGGTGTTTTTTCCTACTGTGTGCCATGTGGAACTCAACGTAGAATTCCACGTGAAATTCCGCGTCAAATCTCATGTGGATTGTTTGAATTCACTGCGCGAATTTCACGTGGAATTCTAGGTGGTTTTCTACCTAGATTTTTTCAGCTGAGTTCTCCTAATTCACTGAACCTTATCTCTTTTCTTTCTGCTGTGGCGTAACCTTTTTCCTTCCAACCTCTGCTTCTCTTTTCACGACATGAAGAAGAAATGTAAGGTGCACTTACCTAACACACCACTTCCATCAGTTTCATTTATTTTCACCTATGCAGTTTGAAGTTCTTTCCTCGACTGTTACGTTGCACGTTGCGTTTCACGAGTGCTGTTTGCCGTAAAAGCGTTCTTGCCAATAATAAGTGATATAGACGACACTAAAGTGGGATGTGGGAATATGTGGATTGGACGATCGCTGACGAACTTTATGTAAATGTCGATATTCTCCTCCTCTGGCTGCATCAGTTCGTTGGTAAACAGTCAATATTATGACGATATTTTATCGGAAGAATTGCTAACATTACATGCGCACATGAAGAACCAAGGGCTCACGTACTCGAACTGAAGCTTACAAGAATCGATAATGAATTATTTTACGGGTAATTAAATTTTGGTTTCGTTCTTGTCAGGTGAATTGATTTATTATATTGAAATCTTGATTCAAATTATATACAATAAGAAAATGTGTACCAAATGGATGATTGATTACGTTTATTTAAGTAATGGAATCCTTCTTTAGTATTTCATCATAATATTCAAATTAACAAAACCACCCATAAATTTTAAGAATTGAAATCTCTCTTATTGTATACACAAAATTACTATTTTTTTAATAACCATTACAAATATTAAAAGGCATATAAAAAATGGATGACTTAGAAAAAGTTTAAAGAATAACACATAAGAATGAACAAAATTCCTTTCGAAAATAAAAATTGAATTTCTAAGAATGGCAAGATTAAGATATCCGGGGCGATAAAGGTTTAATGTGAATTCCTGTATACCTTTTTGCAAGAAACACGGATCTGAAACTTTTAAATCGATATCTCGAACACTTTGAAATATATATATTTTTTACTTTTCTCAATTTACGTAATTTCTTAATGTTGATTTCGATACGGGATTTTTTACGAGAAACAGGAATCAAACAGTTTTGAACCGATATCTCGATTAGATCTCGAGATATACTACATACTACATGAAGGGACATAAAAACGGGGAAACCCCTTGAAAGGGGGAAGGGTGTGACTTAGGGGTGATTATCACCGAAGTTACTCAATCCCCGAGAAGACATATAAAAAACAGGGGGTGGGCTGGAAAGGGAGAAGGGTGTGGCACCGGGGTGGGTGTCACTGAGTTCATTCTACCCCAGAGATGGGGTAGAAAAACAAGGGGACCCCTGAGAAGGGGAAAGGGTGTGGCTCCGGAGTGAGTGTCACCGAGGTCACTCTCCCCACAGATGGGGTATAAAAACGGGGTGACCCCTGGAAAGGGAGATATGTGAGGCTTGGGGTTAGTTGTCGCTGTGGGTATGCTGGAAAGGTGGAAGAATGTAGCTGAGGGGTGGGTGTCACTAAAGTCACTCTCCCCCAGAGATGGGTTATAAAAACGGGGGGACCCCTGCACAGGGAAAAGGGTGTGGCTCGAGGGTGAATATCACCGAGGTCACTCTCCCCACAGATCAGGTATTAAAACGGGGCGACCCCTGGAAAGGGAGAAGTGTGTAGCTTGGGGTTAGTTGTCGCCAAAGTCGCTCTACCCCCGAGAAGGCATATAAAAAACGGAGGGGGTTGGAAAGAGGGAAGGGTGTGGTTGGGGGGTGGGTGTCACCGAAGTCACTCTCTTCTGAAAATGGGTTATAAAAACGGAGGGACCCCTGGAAAGGGGTAAAGGTGTATCTCCGGGGTGGGTGTCACTGAGGTCACCCTCCCCCAGAGATGGTGTATAAAAAAGAAGGGAACCCTGGAAAGGGGGAAGGGTGTGTCTTTGGGGATAGTTGTCGCCGAAGTCACTCTACCCCCGAGAAGGCATATAAAAAACGGAGGGGGCTGGAAAGGGGAAAGGGTGTGGCTGGGGGCGGGGTTGTCACCGAAGTCACTCTCTTATTTTATTTTCAAAATGTTTGTAGAAATTTGTGAAATTTTGTAAAAGTGTCTGAACTCTAATAAATAAATAAAACTCTAATAAAGATTTTTAAAAAATCTACTAGAAACTATAATTTTCAACTGGAATTCAGACACTTTTACAAAAATTATAATGCAGATTTTTACATTTTTGTACTTGATTCAGATTTATAGATCGAGTTCATTTCTAACCGGGAAGACAGTCCATCCTCAATTCACAGAATCATTTGCTATCCAAATATGTGAGTTTTCACAGGGAAGATGACGACACATATCTTACTGATTTGACCAAATTTGTTGATGACGAAGTTATGAGTACATAAATTATAAAAATTAAAGATCTGTCCGCTGCGCGGGCACATTCTCATCGCGTGCGGCTCGCTTCGCTCGCAAGTTTGAGCGCGCCTAGGGCGCGCGACTGTTCGTTCTCGCGCTTCGCGCTCAATAATGTATTTACCTCGCTCTGCGCGCTCGGTCTTTGTATTTTCCCCTAGCTTGTGCACAGGCCTTTTAAAATTGAAGGTCAAAGCATTGGCAACTGTAATTTGGTGATTGTGAATTCTCTTTTGTTAAAACTCCTTCGGCTTTAACGAACACATTCTCATCACGTATCTCATGCTTCGCACTCGATTTTGTCCAAAATGCGAACTTCTGTATGTTCTGTTCAACACTATTACATCAAATGTATATTACATTTATTTCTGTATCTCGGCCTGGGATTGCTTATTCAGATATTGCAAAATAAAGTGCAAATTTTATTTGTCATGATTACTTTTTAAATATTTGTTCCTTATTTTGCACGAATTTTAATTCTCAGCTACCCTGAAAAATATATAATTTCAATATATTATTACAATTCGTAATATGCATTATCAAACATTTTATTGCAACTTGTGACTTTTTTCCATAAATTTGATTTGTTTATTTTCAACGTTATTTTTCACGATTTAAACGAAAAAGAAGGAACTTAGCTTAAGGTGGTTCTATGCAAATTTGTAGATATAATTTAGGCGAAGAATTTTGTTAAATAAAATGTTATTGTAGCTTGTGTCCTTTTTCCAAAAAGTTATTTTTTTTGCAGTGTATTTTCATAACAAGAGTTGATAACAAATTTGTAGATATTTTTTGGTTGAACAACTTTCGTCTTCTCATTTTTTTCGTCTCTTGTGTCGTTTCTTCAAAAATTTAATTTTTTTATTTATAATCTTATTTTTTACGATTAAAAGAAAATCCACTAGTCCTATCTAAAAATTATTAATAACAAATTTGTAGATCTTTTTTGGGTGAACAACTTTTGTGTTAATTTTTTTCCGTACTTTGTGTATTTTTCCAAAAAATTTAATTTTCCTATTTTTAACCCTAATTATTCACACGGGGTGAAGTTCACCCCAAAAAATTTTCGAGCTCCTCGTAGAGGAGCTCGTTACCTTAACTTCACTGATTTTGTTTAAATATTTAAACAATTAATTTCGGTTACAAAAACTAAAAGATCATCTTTTGCAATCCTTAAATAATACCTAGCAATTTTCGTAGATTTTTAGGACTCATTAGGACCCAGTGTGACTATTATACGATTCTACTGAAGTGTGACTAATTAGGGTTAATGTTATTTTTACGATTAAAACAAAAACTACGCGTCCTATCAAAAAATTATTGATGACAAATTTGGATGAGTTTTCACTCTTTTTTGGAAGAGCAACTTTTGTCTATTCATTTTTTTCATAGCTTGTTTCGTTTGGCTACAAATTATATATATATTTTTTTAATGTTGTTTTTTACGAATAAAACAAAAACTACACATCTTATCAAAGAATCATTAATCACGAATTTGTAGCTCTTTTTAAGGTGAACAACTTTTTTCTCATTATTTATTTTTGCAGCTTGTGTCGTTTGTCCAAAAATTTCATTTTTAAAATTTTAATCTTGTAACAAATTTGTAGATCTTTTTTAGATGCACAATTTTTTTTTGATTCACTTCTCTCGTATCTTGCATAGTTTGACCTGCTAAATGGAATTTTTGATTTTTCGTTATTTTTTGTGTTGTCAAAATTTGTATTTTCGATTTTTCAAGAAAATTCACAAAGTTGTTGCGATAATCTTGTAGGATGTTCAAAATACAACGTTTTTCTTTCTTTGACATTTTTTCATATCGTGAGTCGTTTGGCTTAAAATGTTCATTTTCATTTTTTTTTTTTGAATTTTGTAAATGCAATAACTCAGGGAATTTTTTTTTTATCAAAAAAAGTCATGCAGATAAATTGTTCGTCTTTAGAACACTATTTATCGATACATATTACAAATATGTAAGAATCGTTTATCCTTTCACTCGAAAAAATGAATTTTAAAGTTATGAGAATGACAACTGGTTAAGGATCCTTTGGTTTTTTCTGCCTGCAAACACAGAAAATTAAAAAAAAATCGTTTCACCTCTCAGAAGCTTTGTAAATAATGTCCCCATACTTCTCTAATTTTGATTGTATTTTTTACCAGCTGGTACAGAACTAATTAAATTTTTGGTCCTTATCCAGATGTCAATTATATTCTTCACATCTTCAATGTTCTTTGAAACACATGCTTCTATAATCTTATCAACATTTTATACTTGAAAACCTTTTGCAGAAAATTTTGTTTGTTCATCCTGTAAAATTTTATTTTTGGTTAGAGTGAACAGACGTTGTGATTTATCAGGACGTGTCCTGATTTTTTATCGGTGTCTTGATTTTCAAGATTTTTTTTGCTATGTCCTGATTTTTCATGCACGAAAACGAAAATTCACGATTTTTATTGCACGGACCTAAATTTTGTTCACAATTTCTGACGACGCAGTCTCATTGTGACTGTTCAATTCAGTTTCAAAAACTTGACATGTGTGTAATTTCACAAATATTGACAAAGAAAGGAAAACATAGAGTTGCCTAAAAAAATTGGAAGTTCTGAAAAGTATTTAAAATAATCAACATATTGTGCAGATTATACTCAATTATTTAAATAAAAATGTTGACCTCAAAAAAGTTATTTGTGTAATGTTTTGTTGAAAATCCGTTTTTTTGGTTTAAAATTCATCTGTTGCCGTAGAAATTCCATCTTTCTTGGGTAAAACTGCAACTGCTTGGCTAAAGACTAACGATTGTTGATCGAAGATTTTCAACTTGAGCAATTCCATGTTAAATCATCTGAAGAATTTCAGCTATTGTTAGGAATTTTGATAAAAATTCTAGTATCCGTTCTCTAAAGCGTTGAAAGAAAAACCCTAAAATAATTTTTTTTTAAATTCAAAAAACTTAAAAGATATTCAAAATTGAAAATTTTGGTCCTTTTTTTAACTCTGATAACTTTGGTGATTTTAATGCTATTAGGGTGTATTTTTTAATTATTCCTAATAATACGCAATATTGAAAAAAAAATATTTTTAAAAATTCGAAAGCTTCTTGAATTTTTTAAAAACAAATTTTTAAACTGAATTTCTGAAAAAAATTAACTTTTTATTTTCCTTAATTTTTTTATAGATAGCGTACTATTTTCTCTAGCAGCCCTGTAAATATCAAAATGGGATCTCTCTTAGTTTTTGAGAAATAATTAAGATCATACGCCATGGCATGGTGTGTCCAACGTCGGAGGGTTTGAACTCTGAAGCTCGTGCATACGAGTATAATATTCGTCTATTGTTTACATCGTTTTTTACATCGTGTGCATCGTTTCGGCGTATGTTTTTAATTATTTCTCGAAAACTAAGGAGATCGCATTTTGATATTTACAAGGCTTGTAGATGACATTGTAAGCTATCCATAAAAAAAATTAGCGAAAAAACTGGATTTTCTTTTTAGAAATTCAGTTTAAAAATTTGTTTTTGAAAAATCTAAAAAGTTTTTGAAATTTTTGTTTCAAAAAATATTTTTCTCAAAGCTGCCCCTTATTAGGAATAATTTAAAAAGAATAGACCTTAATAGCATTAAAATCACCATAGATATGAAAGTTAGAAAAAAGAACCAAAATTTTCAATTTTAAATATTTCCTAAGTTTTTTGAATTTTTCAAAAATTATTTTAGGGTTTTTCTTTCAACACGTAAGAGAACTGATATTAGAATTTTCATCAAATTTACTAACAATACCTAAAATTCATCAGATCATTTGACATAGAATTGCTCACCTATTGTATTGAAAATTCATCTTCTTTGGTCGAATTCAACTGTTTTCATTTTCTAATTAAAATATTTTTTGGTGGAAATATCAGCTATTACATTTCTCGTTTAAAATTCAACTACTTACGTTGAAAGTGGAACTACTTTGTTAAAAAATCATATTTTTGGTTGATGACTCATCGTGTTAGTTGAAAAATATTTTTTTGTTCTTGAAAATTTTGCTATTTTGTAGAAAATTCGTTTTTATTTGGTTGAAAATTAATCTTTTAATTAAAAATTTATCTTTTTTAGTTGAAAATTCATGTATGTATTTTGTTGAAAATTCAACTTTTTTGGTTGTAAATTATTCTTTACGGTTGAAAATTTATCTTTTTGTCGAAAATTCAACTATTTGGTTCAAAATTCATTTTTTTATTGAAGAGTAATCATTATAGTTAAAAATTCATTTCCTTTGTTTAAAAATTTAACTATTTTGATGAAAATTATTATTTTGTTGTTGTTGAAATTTAATATTTTAAACTGAAAATTTAACTACTCCGTGTTCCTGCTCACTTTTTGAATTTTTACCCAAAATGACTGACTAACGAACTTGATCTTCATTTTAGGACACTTGAAGAGTATACCAAAGCCTAATCCAATCTTTCAATTTTTTCGAAAGTTATAGTGCTCACAGCCAGACATACAGACAGACAAACAGACAGACACATTCGTAAAAACCTGTTTTTCGGGTTCAGGGGGTCTCAAAACGTAGGCATTTATCTTTTTATTCTTGATTCTGAGAGAATTTAACGTCAATTTACTCAACTTACTCAAAAACCCTAATGTATTTTTCTCTTGACTTTTTTTCTAGATTCGTCCTAAGGTAAATAGTATATTCCATGGTAGTCTGCCCTGTGCTCGCGCCCTGAAGAGAATTTTTATTTGGCTGAAAAACGAAAATTCAAGTTTTGTGCAAAAACGACACAACATAGGTGCTAAAAAAGTGAGAGAAACAAAATTGTTTTTCTAAAAAAGTTTTAGAAAAATGTCTCTAGTCACTTTTTTGTATCTTGCGTAATTTTGGAGATTTTTGTGAAAATATGTATAAAATCCTTTAAGATTTTGATCTCAACAATACAATTTTGTGGTGTACTGAAAATCTAAAAAGGACCTAATTAAAAGTTTTAACAACATGTTCTTGGAAGAATAATGAAGTAAGTTAAAACAGAGGAGAGTATCGATTATTTCAAAAATACCAACTTCAGTGGAAAAGTTTGATGCAAAAGTTTTCGAAACTGCTGAATTGCATTTTTCCTTGTTTTTCATTGTACCGTAAAATTGTATTGTTGAGAGAAAATAAATTGCAAAGCATTTTATACATATTTTCGCAGAAATCTCGAAAATAGAGCGAGTTTATAAGAAAATGTCAAGAGACATTTTTCTAGAACGCGGCACACGTCAAACTATCAAATTATTCTGTGACTTGAGCATGGACTTTATTGTGGAAATTAATTTCCAGCAAGGTGATTAAAAAAATATTATTTTGAAAGCACATTTAGATATCCTAGGGGCATCAAAGTATATAAAATTGAACCAATTATTAAAATTAAATAATGAAAGTCTTTTATAAAAACAATTCCTTAAAATAATAATATAAAAGTAGCAAGAAAGGATTATATTTCCATTAGTTACAGACCATTCATGTACGAGTTCCGATCTTAATTCCCCTTTCAGTAAATAATCGATCAATTCACGCGAGGACTTCGACTACTTCAGAGTTCTCAAGAACCATCGATGCACTTTACATAGATATTCCTCGCGGAAAGTATGCAGAAGCAAAACCACAAGATTAACGACTACATCGTTTGTCGATAACTGTTCTGAGGTCTCTTTTCCCAAGGAAAAATAGTCAAATAAGTAGAAAATGGTTAAATAAATGCGAATACAGGCACCTGATCTCGATTATCTTGAAGAAAAATCAATCTCCATTCTTCGCTTCACATTTATGTTTTACTTATTCCTTTTCAGCAAGGAAAACTTCATCTATCATAAATATTGAAGCAAGGGTGCTAGCTGGTAAACATTACGGGAGTTTTTTTTCGTAAAATCGTATTACGCGTAATTCAGTAATCCAGGGCTAACCGGGACAGGCTGGCGAGACGAGGGCATCCATAATCTCATATTTTATCATTTCATTTATCTTTTTTTGAATAAATATCCGAAGGATTTTTCACTGTTTTCTGAAAAAGGTGGTACATTTTTTCTTTTAGAGACTGTTTAGTTCAGTTTTGTTAGGAAGTTTTGATTAAAGTAATATTTATATAAGATTGTCATTTTCTGTATTTTGATTAAGTGAATTATAAAACGCTTGCAAAAATTTACTTGCAATTTTGTTTGGATATTTTTGTCACGTATAATATAGTATATCGTCTTAAAAAATTTATCTTAAATTTTAACGATTTCGATAAAAAGTTTAAAATTTGTAAGCGAAAGTCAGACATAGCCTTTTTATTGGAAGTGGACACCTTAGTCCCACCCTCAGGAGTAAAGACGGACACATTTTAATTGCAATAACTAGTTATTTGTAGCTAAATTAAATATTTTAACTTTACGATATGCAAAAAAAGAGTCAAAGTTTATATATTTAAAGCAATAATATCTAATTAAAATTCCTTCGTGTGCTTTATTGAGAAGAATCGAAAATCATGTCCCGCTTAGCCCCGGCTTAATGTAAAACACGTGTATTTCATTCAAGGATCTTCAATCGTTTTTCATATATTTCTTTGTTTTTAAAAACTAGAAAAATGATATTGCACACATCTATAGATATTGGTAAACATGTTTTCAATTACTTATTCTGTTGTCTTTTTCAGGTAAGTTGCAGGAGTAGTTATCATCATTTTGCTGAAGCGGTAAGAAAAATAGTTTTAAAAATATGGTATAATAAATAAATTAATAATTAGAGGGAATTAGAAATAGAAATATTTTTGTAACTTGAATCTTTCCTAAAAGGAGAGCAACTGCTACTGTGCATCTGGCGTGGGAACTTTGAAAGCACAAAGTTTTGTTTAGTTCCGAACACAATGTGGCAGAGATAGGAGCCAGAGTCAAAGTAGCCGACCTAAAATAACTCAAACTCAAGAACCTACCTAGGTTCTCTCTTCTACTTTACATGTGTAAGGTTTATCGGCTCATTAGTTTTCCAAGTTGGTTTCGTGTCAGAATTCCTATAATGTTATCTAATAATCACAAAAACAAATACTAAATAGTCAAGTCAGCTCCTCCGAGAAATTGTAGCAAAAATAGCGTTCTTGAGAAAAAAACTGTAACAATTTCTATCCCATAATGGAACAAATTTGTATTAGTATTTTCTGTTATCCCAATGTTCCATATATATTTAAACCTATTTCATTCAATCCGTTTCTATCCTATTCCTTATGGCAAGAATTTCATCAATTTCAGCAAAAAGAATACTTCTATGTTTGTATTTGTTTTGTTCTACATGTTCCACTGTAACTTTTTATAGAATTAACATCTTGGACTGATTTCTTTAAAATGCACATAATGATAGCCAAAGTGACATAGGCTTATTATACTCTGAAAATTGTAACTGCTCTTCAAATTTTATTGGTCCGAAGTAATCGTTCTAACATCGAAATTTATATTAATTGAAAATTTTAAAAACTCGGACGTTAAAATCTATAAATGGTAATAAGATCTTCCAAATATTAATAAGATTTTTATACATTATTATTATAATAGTGAAATTAAAAGAAAAAAATTATGTTTTTTTTAAATTCTCGGATAAATTTTTGCCATTGAAAATATTTAAAAAAATAAAATTATTATCCATACCATATTACATTATTACTATGATCATTATATTTCACTCTTATACTTATGATGTATATAATATACAATTAAGAATATAATATACTAACAATTTGAAAAATCTTGTTTTCTGCATTAGAGTGACTTTTGGATGCCTAACGTATTCGACATTTAAAAAAAAATATTCTTCATCTCCTTTTATCTAATGTTACCATTGCATCTTTTATTTTCATGCCTATTTTCATTATTGGGAAAAAGGGAATAAGAAAAAGTGATTAAAAAGGGTATAAAAGGATATGATCTTGGAAAAACGAATAGGATAAAATGTGAATAATGGGATTGAAAAGTTCATAGAATAAGGATAAGAATGAAAAAATTATAAAATGGAATATTATTACGCGAATAAATAAAATAAATAATAATGATAAAGAATAAAACGCCATAGAAAAAGGTAAAATTATTGAAGCCATACAAAGAACTGAGACATGGTAAATAAGCGTATGGTAGTATTGCTGGGAAGACAAATAGGGTACAAATAATTAAACAGTGTAGTGAGCGGTGGAAGTGTCAGAATGTCGAGTAGAATGAAAATGCTAAAACGTTATACAAAAGGATAGATTCACCAAGGTAAAAGTTTTTTTGACTTAAAAAAAACTTTTTTGTCACTAGAAAAAAAATTTAATTCAAGATATAGTTTGCTTTTCTAAGAAAATCTTTTTTTTTTATGAAAGAAGTGTTGTGTTATATTCAAACAAAAATTTATTTAAATTGAAGAATAATTTCTTTATTTTTATGATTAAAGTACTTTTAAATGCTCAAACTTTATGAGAGTTATTAAAAAACGAATTTGATTTAAGCAATACAATCCTAATTTTTAAGTTTGGTGATTTCGACTGTACGTACAATTAAAAGGGAAGATTATTATCAATATATTGATGCGTTCAAGTAAATGATGGCTAAGTAAAAAAGTTTTAAAATACAAATTTTACAGTAGTGAAAATTCGACCATTTGACAGTAATACAGTGTTTGAATAATAAAAATATAATATTTTACAATTTCACTAATGAAATAGAAAAAAATTAGAAATTTCTTTCACTACAGTCAATTTTTTAAAATATTAACTAATTTTTTAGTGGTAGCAGTTACTAATCAATAAGTGCTTTAGTGTTTTATCAAATTTCGTTGTGTTTCTGTGAGTGCACGGTAGGGTGGTCCAATTTTTCTTCTTCGAATTTTCATCTATATCACCCGGAAAGTCATTTGAATCCACACAAAAAATAAATCCATTTTTTTAAATGATATTAAGAGGAGGCGCAATCCATATGAACTTTAACACGTATTTCCGATAAGAAAAAAAGACGTTTTTGTAAATTTTATTCAGAATCGTCCATATAAGGTTAATCGAGTTGAAACGCAACATTTCTCTTAAAAATTAACCATAGAATACAAATAAAATATTGATTTTTAAAAATCACCCCATGAGTGAAAAGATGGGTTTTGTGAGATTTTGGTGCTAATTGTGATTTTTTCGCGGATTTTTTCAAAAATTAAATTTGCTTTTGATACATAAAATACTCCTTTATACTGATAATTAGACTTCAAACAATTTATTATCATTGTTAAAAATATTCTCTTAGAATAATGCTAGAAAATTGCAGTTTTTTCAAAAACTTTTCCGTTTTTAGTCTAATTTTCAGTTAGAGTGAGGTAAATAATCAATTGAAGTTAAAAAATTAATTGTATAAACAATTTATTATTATAGTTAATGATAATAAATTTGAATAATGCTCAAAAGTTAGGGTTTTTTTCTGAAATTTTTAACTAATTGTCTATTTTTCACTTGGAGGGAATTAATAATTAATTCAATTTATAAAAAATAATTATTTAAACAAATTATTATTGTTTATAAAATCTTCATTAATGCTAGATAGTTGCGGTTTCTTCTGATTTTTTTTTACTTTTTACCCACTTTTCACTTAGTGAGATAATTATTATTGCAAGTTAACAAACATGCTCATTCAAACAATTTATTATTGTTCATAACTATCTTGTCTTAGAATGATGCAAGAAAGTTGCATATTTTTAAATCTTTAGTTTTGCTTTGACTTTTTAGTTATGAACAAATAATACATGAATCTCAACAAGAATAATTTTTTAAATAGTGTTGTATTTCTTTAAGTGAATTATTTTTGCCCTTTCCCCAATGTTTAAACAAATTAATTTAAACGAAAAATCTATCTTATACAATAGATAAGAACAAAAAATGGAATAATTAGGAGTAGGTGAGTGGACTAAGTCTGTAAATGACTTGTAAACGTTTGGTTTTCAATTACAAGAAGAAGTTTTTTGCAAAGCATGAAAGAAAAATTTGGAATTGCATATTTCAAATGTCTGTTTTATTTTAGAAAATATATTGACGAAGAAAAAAGAGATTGTGTAACATATGATTCTCTCTAATGTTTTATTGTCATTTGTTTATAACTGAAAAGGCAAAGCCAAGCTTAAAATTACAGAAAAAACCGCAACTTTCTACCACTGAGCAAAGAGAATATTATTAACAATGATGATAAATTGTTTAAACAATTAATTTTTGTCATTTTGAAATAATTATTACTTAACTTTAATTGAAAAGTGGACAAAAAGTTAAAAATTTCAGAAAAAACCGCAACTATCTAGTATTAATATAGAAAAAGATAGGTCTAGACAATAATAATTTGTTTAAACAATACTTTTCGCTAAATTGAATTAAATATTAACTCACTTTAATTGAAAGTGGATTAAAAGTTAAAAATTGAAAAAAACGCCATTTCTAGCATTATTCAAAGACAATATTATTAACAATAATAAATTGTTGAAGCAATTATGTTTCCTAATATTAATTAACTATTACCTCACTTCAATAGAAAATTGGACAATAAATGAAATTTTTTCGAAAAAAACGCATTTAAAAACCGCAAAAAATCATAAATAGCGCCAAAACCTTGCAAAACGCACTTTTTCACTTATAAGGTTTTTTTGAGACCCTATAAAACAGAATTATGAGGGTGATATTTAAAAAGTAACATTTCATTCGTATTCTATGGCTAATTGTGAAGAGAAATGTTAAGTTTCAACTCAATTCAGTTAATATTGACGATTCTGAATAAAATTTACAAAAACGTCTTTTTTTATAGGAAATACGTGTTAAATTTGATGGGGTTTGCGCCAACACTAAATATAACTTTTTCTCAAAACAAAAAAAATGGATTTTTTTCTGGTTTCGAACAAATTTCCGGGCGATATGAATAAAATTTCGAGAAAAAAATTTCTAATGCATTTTGGGACCACCCTAATGCACAAGCATCAAACGATTTATTTTTAAAGTTAATATATATGGTAACATACCAAAAATTGCCCAAAATTCAATAAAAAAATATCTATAAATTTTCGGAAAATCATGGAAATGTTCGGTCATTTATGGTCATTTTAAGGTAAATATGGTAACATACCATAAATTACCCAAAATTCATTTTTACAAATTTCCATGAATTTCCGGAAATTTATGAAAATTCTCAGTAAATTATGGTAATTTTACAGGTAAATATGGTAACTTACTATAAATTACCCAAAAATTCATTTTTTTAAATTTCCATACATTTCCGGAAATTCATGAATAATTTCGGTCATTTATGGTCATTTTACAGGTTAATATGGTAACTTACCATGGATTACCCACAATTTATTTTTGGGTCATTTATTTAATAAATTTCCGGAAATTTATGAAAAATTTCGGTCATTCATGGTAATTTTACAGGTAAATATGGTAACTGACCATAAATTACCCAAAATTCATTTTTAAAAATTTCCATAAATTTACGGAAAATTTTCGGTAATTTATGGTAATTTTACAGGTAAATATAGTAAATTTCCATAAATAACCGCAAAATTCTATTATCTGCAACAAAAATGTTCTCACAGTTTTTACGGTGAGTGGGCTGATAATCATAAAATGCGTGCATAATTTTCATTATTCACCTCTGACGTCACTTTTCAGTCCCTAGGGAGTAAAAAGTAGAGCTTTAGCCCCACTCCATAGGCGTCGAAAAGGGCTGAAATCATGCATCTGTCATAAAAAATCATTTATTTAATTCAAAGTATGAAAAAACGTCATTATTTAAAATCAAACACATTTTCACTTCTTTTAGAAGTAATGTTATTTTAAATTGAAGAACGAAGCTGAAGAAACAATTTCGTAAAACATGACTTTTTCCTGTGTGTTACTGAAACGAGGCATGGGACAGTATATAATCAAAATTCATATAATAGAATAATCAAAATAATTAATAAAATGTTTGAAGTGATAAAACAGAAAAAAAGTGAAATATAAACAGATAATAGACAGATATGTCAAACATAGGACAAAATTTTCTCAAATAAGGCAGAAAAGTATATAGCACTAGTTTTTATCAAAAAATTGCAGTATTATCTTAAATTATCGACGAACGCACGACCAAAATTGCATGATGTACATGGCGCTATAAAATAGAAAATTACTCTTGAAGTATGGAAATTACATAGTTACGTAGAGCAAACAAGGTTACATCAAAATCCAACCTTCCTATTCCTATATTGATAGTGTATATTATTCCGCATCGTCTTTACAAAAATTAATTATAGTTGAGATTTCCTTATAACATTGGTCGTTACAGGCATTAACGAGAATTTAAAGCAGGATAATCGAAATTTTCGATAATTATAAAAGGAAAATATTTATGATGATATTTTTCTATGTTATGTTGGAAAGCATGTAGCTGAAATGCGGTTATACAATTTCGTTTTCAAACAAAGTACCCTGATTGGTTGTGCCGAAGCAATTAATTTTCGCAATAAAGTTTATAATCGCATAGGGGAGTTCTCTAGAAGCACAGTCAGTTCAGAAATTATCTAAAGTTTCTGTACAAACCTCCAATACCATTAATTCCTCGCAATTGAATCAACATCCTGTTCATTATGTTACAATTTGGAGATAAATATATTTAATTAACCCCAATTTAGATCTGCCAAACTATATATTATAACATACCTGCTACCAATTTGGATTAATGTAGACTGCGCTCTGTTGATTGTACAAATGTACAATTCATTGATGTAGTAAGGAGCCATCCATAAACTACGTTATCAGTTTTTTGTTATTTTAATACCCCCGTCACCCCTCGTTGACAACTGTACTTTTGTCTTACTTCTCATAATTAAAAATATTAATATATCAGCTTTCACAGCCCAAATTTCTCTCAAAACAGGGAAAAATAGAGCCATTTTTTCACGAAAATAGGGGAAGAATAGGGGAATAAGTTCTTCTCAATGAAATTAATGTAGACACCATATTGAATTCAATATGAAACGCTTTAAATTCCTGAGATTTCCAGTCGAAATATATTGCAGTTCGAACGCAGTTGTTGAATTTTGAACTTAATAAGATTTTCTACCAAAAGAGATGCATTTTTAACCAAACAGTTGTATTAATAACAAAGTGCTTGAAATTTGAAGAAAAAAAACACGAATTTTCAACAAAATGGTTAAAATTTGAACCAAATTGTTAAATTTTTAGGCCAAACAGACTAATTTTTTCGAAGACAGTTATATTTTCAACAAAAATGTTAATTTTCAACCAAGAAAGATGAATTTTTAACCAAGAAGTTCAATTTTTGGACCAAAAGACGAATTTTCAACTAAATACATGTATTTTTAACTAAATAGTTGAATTTTCAACTAAACAAGACCAAACAAGACCAATTTTTAACAAAGTAGTTGAATCCTCACCAGATACATGAATTTTCAGCAAAGAAGATTAATTTTCTACCCAAAATGACGAATTTTCAAAAAAAAGATTTAAGTATTCAATCTAAAATGTTGAATGTTTTAGAAAACAGTTGATTTTTAAACCTAAAGAGATGAATTTTTAGATGAAGAAAGTTAATTTTCAATCTTGAAAGAATAATTTTATACCGAAAAAGACGAATTTTCAAAAAAAGAGTCGACTTTTCAAACTAAAATGTCGAATCTTTTAAAAAACTGTTGATTTTTAAACTGAAAAAGATGAATTTTCAAGGGGAAAGTTAAGTTTCAATCAAGAAAGATGAATTTTCTATCCAAAAACATGAGTTTCTAACAAAGTCGTTCGATATTCAAGCAAGTAGTTGAATTTTTAACTAAAAAGGTAAATTTCCAGCCATATATTTCAATTTAGAAAAAAGTTACGAATCTTCATCGGAAAAAGTGAATTAGCCAAGTACTTGAATTTTTGACAAAAAAAAGAGAATTTTCAAAAAAATAGTTGCAGTTTCAACAAAATAATTACATTTTCAACCAAATAGTAGAATTGTCCAACAAAAATGGAACGAATTTTTAACAAAATACAGTAAATCCTGGATTTCAGTTTTGGGACTGACGGTGACCATAAATCCAGGGTCTTCGCAGTAAACAGTCAGGGGCGTATGAACCGTTTCCGGTGGATTTTACTGCGTGGTAAAAAATATTTTGAAAATTGATTTTCCAATACGGAGGCAAGAGTAAACTAAATATTTAACGGAAATGGGAAATAAAGTTTGCTGTTACACTTCAAAATAAATGTGTTTCCTGCTCACGTACTTAACACGTTTGCTAGCCGTTGAGCATCTCGTTTGAAATGAGAGCTCTCTCGAATAATCGGTCCAGCTACTCTGTTGCTCACTTGACGAAACCATTCAAAGACAGCACACGTTTTCCAAAATGACGCTTTATGCTGTTTCATAACCAGACATACGAACAAGTTATCTAACAGAAAAACACAGTTTTCACAATTCTCACGTCAACACTTGACAGTTTGAGATTACAAAACACTGCAGTGGGACTCCGATGCTTGAAGTCAATCGGACCCCCTTTTCTACCATGTGAGATATATAGAGACGATCCGACTGCGTTCCAATGACAGGTCATACTTTTCGTTTCGAAACGGTCAAACTCTCTCTCTCTCTCTGTCTCTGCCTATCCAATACTTCTTCTTTGTTTTCTTTGTCAAACCGTAGGTTTGGTATATACGTTGGTATGCGCTGTCGTAGCTATAGCTACGACAGCGCCAACAATTTGGAAGCATTCAGAAGAAATTTGTATTTCAATTAAATATTAAAAAGAAATCTTATAGTAAATAATTAATTTTAAACCGTAGTATCACATTTTTCATTAAAATGATTTGATATTCACTGCTGTTTTTCATTGAAATTTCTTCCAATAATTTCGAGATACTACTTCGTGATATATATTCGCATGATAGATGGCGCTGTTTTCAAGGTCAAAGACGGGCTCATTCGATCGCCCGACATAATCCGATCAGTCCCATCGGCTTCAGTTGGCTTCTGACATCAGAGACCCACTGCTGGTCGACGCGAGCTCGCCATCGTGCTTATTCGCTATGTAAACGCTTGTGCTTCCCGTTTCGAGTGAACTGAAGCAACGTCATGACGCAGTTACACAGTTAGGCCATTAGGGTACAGAGCCTTACCGCAACGCTCCTGTTTTGTCACGCCTGAGTGACCCCCCCCCCCACGCATCCCCCAATCCATACCCGCGGCGCGGTGTCAATTCTCAGAAGCCCTAAATCCAGGATCACTAAATCCAATATCGACTGTACTTACATTGTCAACCAAAAAGATGAATCTTCAACCAAAAAAATGAATTGTTAACAATGCAATTCGATATTCAAGCAAGTAGTTAAATTTTTAACTGAAAAATGTAAATTTTCAACCATATATTTCAGTTTTGAAAAAAGAGACGAATCTTTATCAGAAAAAGTGAATTTTTAACAAAGTACTTTAACTTTTAGCCTAGTACTTGAATTTTTAACAAAAAAAAGATGAATTTACATTTTTCACCAAATTGATGAATCTTTAACCAAAAAATGAATAGTTGAATTATCTTATTGGGTTTATTAATTCAGTTCGCATTTAGATGGAAAAGAAAAAAGGGGAAGATTCTTGAAAACAGGCGAAAAAGAATTCTTTAAAGAAGGGGAAAAGGGGAAAAAGTGTGAAGTCTGAAATATGAAAGTGATTTTCAAACTTATTAATTCATTATTGAACTGTACCGTTGCAGGGCCATCTTTCGCTAAATTCGCAAATTTTGTTAAAATTTATCATCAGGAAACGCCTTCCGCGTTATCTAAGTTTGTAACGTTACGTCCACTGACCCTCTCCCCTCTATTTCCAGTTGAAGTTTTTAGCGCGAACCCCACCCACCCTCAAATTGATAACTTAGTTTATGGACGACCCCTAAAGGGAAAATTGTTCAACTTTATTGTAATTTTCATAACTTCTTTCTTAATTTGTTATTACAAAAGTAAAGAATTTATTTTCTGGTGATATCGTTCCAATCGTCGAAGTACTTTTTGTTAACAGTTCATTCCGAATGGTTTGGAAATTCCTTACTTACTGTTATATGTTAATGGACAGCATAACAAATTTATGATGTCATAACACGAAACGTGATGGCAATGTGCCTCGTTTGAATACCGTTGTACTGGCAGGATCGGCCGCCTTTACGGGGGATTAAGCCCGGCGTGTAAACGAGGCTGGTCAAGCGATTCTATTCGCCAGGAGTCGTAAAGTTTGCTGCTATTTACTTCAGTCATGCAATGAATTTCCGTTAGCATGCGACAAGATTACAAAAACAAAGTTTACATTGTAATAAACGGAGTCAGGCTTCAGTCACCACTGAAACTAATGATTGAAATAAATAGCTGTTACCAATGAGTTGCTATTTTGATATACAGTGTTTTGAAATTAAGTTTTTCACAACTTATTCATATAGGGAAAACCACCCTACGGTAGATAATGGTTTACAGTAGATAATTTTAATTAACTGGAAAATTAGCAAAAAAAATTCATTATTTTTGTTAATATAACATTTCAACAAGGGTACTATATTTTGTGACGAAGTTTCATCGGAATTTTATAATTAATTAATGTGTGAAAGCAAAAAATTAATTTTTAACCTAAAAAAAAATTTCGCCTCTTCATTATTGATACCTTTTACCTTAATGAAACATTTTTGTGGCATGTTTATACATTATAATCAAAGCTTGAAGTTTAATGAACAATATTTATTGATACAAAGCGTTCTTTCTTCATTATTTATAAATATTTCAGGACTTTTTATTGGACATTGAGGTAAACGTCCCAGCAAATGTGATGCCAATTTTCTTGTTTTTTATTTAATTTCAATGTATGTAATTTCTATTTGCTATTATAAAATGCTAAAAATAAGTGGGTTTGATCATTAAATGTTACTTTTAACATACTTTTTTTTTTACCAATATATTCAAATTATATCCAAGTTTAACGATTACTGGGAACGTAACGATTACTGGGACATTCGCCTTACATTTTCCAACAGTAGATAACCAACAGTAGATAATCGCAAAATTGCGAAAAATTTCGCTGTCAAAATTGGCAGCTCTGCGAGGTGTCAAAATCGTACCCTTGACCGGGTCTAATAAAAATGTTTATTACAGCTAACAGATTTATTTCGTGATATTTTTTTCTATAAGAATATTCAACAGAATACGTAAGCTTTATTTCGAAAAGAAAATTTTTCTTTACGTTTGGAAAGTGATGCAGGTAAATGCTGTTCAAATTTTTCCTATCTACTGTAGGGTGGTTTCCCCTATGTCGAGTGGCAGTTTTTATACTCTTTACTAAAAGTCGTAGGTTAGTCAATTCCAATAATTATCCTATATTGGGCTATAATTCTCTATGGCCCTGGAAATTAATTTTTTTTTCTAATAGTCTTTCTTTATATTTACCTAGTTGAAACATTCACAACTTCCTGGGACCAACAGAAAATGTTTTAGAAAACGTTCAATTTTTAACTAAAAAATGTCAACTATCAACAAAATAGTTACATTTTCAAGAAAAGAGATCAATTTTCAACAAAAATGATGAATCTTCAACCGAAAAAATAAATTTTTAACAAAGTAGTTAAATTTCCAGCAAAATATATGAAACTTTGACTAATAAGATTAATTTTCTACCAAAAAGACGAATTTTCAACAAAATACTTAAATAATAAACCAATACAGATTAATAAAGAACCAAAAAAAAAAAAATGTTATAAAAAAGATACATTTCCAAACCAAGACGAATTTTCATTAAGAAAAGTGGAATTTTTGACCCGCAAATAAAAAATTGCAACAACAAAGTTAATTTTCAACCAAGTAGTTCAAGTTTTCACAAAACAGAAGCATTTTCAACCAAAAATAATGACTTTCTACCGAAATTGTTGAATTTCCAACAAAATAATTGAATTCTCAACCAGATAAGAACATTTTTAAATAAAAAAAGATTAATTCCCAACCAAAAATATAATAGGAGACTTTTCAACTGAAGATAATTAACTTTCAACCAAAAATAGTTGGATTTTTAATTAAAGAGATGAAATTTCTATAAAAGGAGATGAATTTTCAACTAAACTCAAGAATCTTCAACTGGGATAGTTGAATTTGGAGTTAAATAAATTTATTTTCTACAAAAGAAGAGAATTTCCAATAAAAGAGTTCAAGTTTTAGCCGAAAAGATTAATTTTCGACGAAGGAGAATAATTTTCTACAAACACGATTTTTTTTAAAATACATGAATTTTCCACTACACAATATAATTTTTAACTAAAAAAGATCGATTTTCAACAAAAAATAGAATAGTCAAATTTTCAGTTGAAAAAATTAGTTTTCGAACAAAAAACGAATTTTCAACGAAGAAGATTAATTTTCGACCAGAAAATACGAATTTTTAACAAAATGTATGAATTTTTAACCAACTAGAAGATGAATTTTCAACTAAAAAAGCTAAATTTTCAACCAAAAATGGAATAGTTAAATTTGCATTAAAAAAAATTAATATTTATTTTAAAGGAAATTAGATTAAACAGTCAAATTTTCACCAAAAAACAGAAGTTTTAACAAAAGAATTCAAATTTCAATCAATTACTTGAATTTTTAACCAAATAGATTAATTTTTAAATAAAAAGTATAAATTGACATCAAAAAATGAAATAGTTTAATTTCTGACCATAGAGATGATTTTTCAAACTGAAATGGTGAATCTTCATTTAATAAAATCAATTTTTAACAAAGGAATTCAAATTTCAACCAAGTAGTTAAATTGTCAACAGAAAAGATAAAATTTTAACCAAGAAGATTAGTTTTCATCCAAAAAGTTGAATTTTCAATCCGCAAATATGGCCAACAGCCATACCACGCTGAAAAAACCAGTTCTCGTCAGATCACTGAAGTTAAGCAGCGTTGGGCGCGGTTAGTACGTGGATGGGTGACCATTCGAGAAAACTGAGTGCTGTTGGCACATCGTGGGTGTGGTGAGCCCACATTTGTAGTTATTTACTACAAGAAACTATCCACCTAGAAACACTACCCGAATCGGGTAGTGTCACGCCTACACTGAAAGGGAAATGGCTTAATGGTATACATACATACATGCAAATATGAATTTTTGACAAAAATGTTAATTTTTACGAAGTGTCTCGTCTTAACCAAGTAGTTGAGTTTTCGAGAGAAAAAGAAGAATTCTCAGCAAAGAATATAATAAATGATTTTTTATTCAAGAAAGTTTATAATTTTAAGTCAAAATCAGGTAAATTCAACCAAAGAGTCGAATTTTCAATAAAAAGCAATGACTTTTGAACAAAATTGATGATTTTTGAACAAAATAATTTAATTTTCAACAAAATAATAAGACTTTTAAACAAGAACTCAACCAAAAATATAATAGTAGACTTTTCACCTCAAAAGAACTAACGTTCAACCAAAAATAGTTGTATTTTTAACCAAAGAAATTAAATTTCTACAAAAAATTATATTTTTCAACTGGGATAGTTCACTTTTCAATTACAAACATTATTTTCTAACAAAAAAAAAAAATTCAACTCTAGAAGCTTTTTTCTCTTTCTAAAAGTACTTCCAAAGATTTGCCCACTTCTGGAAGATTGCCAATTTTCTAGGACTAACAAAAAATGTATTACAAAATTTTGAATTTCAGGGTTGAAGAAAAATTCCAGTTTTCATATTGTATAAATTAAGCTGTACATATCTGTGGCTCTGGGAATTCTTTTTTATACTTTAAAAACGTGTTTTTTCAGATTTACGTAGTTCAAGGTAATGATTTTTTGATAAAAAAAAAAATATATATATATGAAATTTCTTCGAAATCTCAGAGGTTGCAGTGTACATGTAAACGGTCATGACTTGGTTATGACATAACAACTGACAATTGACATTTGCTACTCATGCAAATTCGTGACATGCAATTGATCTTGAGAATCGGATCATTCTGATGCGCAATTTTCTCATCGAATAAAAAGTCCGGAATCTGTATAAATCCTTGCATATCATTTTGATCTATTTTTGGGATCGAATGCATCAACTGGAATTTGCTGCGAGTCTACTTGGTCTCATTTGAAGGCAGTTTTCGTGTCAAAATCACGTCTTCACTTTTCATTCAGCTTTTGAACCAAAAGTAATACATACGGAAATTTATATTACATGTCTAGCATAAAACAAATAGCATATAGTTTGGTGCATAGCTATAAAATTCAAGATATTTATTGAATGTCGTATTTCCTATACACGCTTTTCCTGCAGCGTCAATATCTCGAAACTTCCAACCTCGACATCATATTTCTCCTTTCTAAAAACGAGATGCAAACACGAAGCGAGAATAATATTTTCTCAGACGGATTACCAATGTATGTATAATGCATATTTCGATATTCTGTTTCTTCAGCTGCCATTTTAATCTCAGAACATGTTTTCCGAATACAAGAAAAAAATAATTCATTATTGCGTTTATAGTGATATAATCCTATTTTTGTCTAAAACCTCATTCCATAAACTATGTTATCAATTTTATGGGGCGGGGGGGTCGTACCAAAAAGTGTGGTTTGTAACAGTGGGTGGAGAGGGGGGGGGGGTCGGACAGTGGAAGTAACTTCAAGAACATAGATAACGTTTAATACGTCTCCTGATGATAAATTTCAACAAATTTTGCGAATTTTGCATGAATTTTGTTGAATTTTTATTTTTCTAAATAATAACTTAAAAAGTTTTAAAATCCCTTCAATATTTCAGACTTCACACTTTTCCCTCTGTTTTCCCCTTTTTCAAAGAAGTTCTCTTTTCCCCCTGTTTTTGAGACACTTTCCCTTTTCCTCCTTTTTTCGCTTGCATGTGAACTGAATTGACAGAGTCCACTACATATTATATTTTTGGTTCAGAATTCATCTTGTTTAGTCAAAAATTCAACTACTTGGTTCAATTTTGAACTGCTTTGTTCAAAATTCATTTTTTGGTTGAAGATGCATCTCTTTGGTTGAAACTGGAACTATTTTATTGAAAATTCGTTTCACTTTTGGTTGAAAATGTATCTTTTTTCAATAAAAATTCAACTTTTTGGTTGAAAATTCATATATTCTTTTGAAAATTCGTATTTTTTGGTAGAGAATGAAACTTTTGGGTTAAAAAATTTTCACATTGCTTGAAAACCCAACTATTTGATTAATCGTTGAACTCTTTTGTTCAAAATGCACTTTTTTTCCTAAAGATTCATAATTTTAGTCGAAAATTCGTCCTTTTGGTAGAAAATTCAACAATTTTGTTGAAAATTTCTATTTTTGTTAAGAATTAATTTTTTAAACTGTAAATGCAACTATTCCATTTTTGGTTGAAAATTGATATTATTTATTGAAAATTGATATTTTCTAGTTGAAAATTCAACTTTTTGGTGAAAAATCATGTATTTTATTGAAATGTTTTCTTTTTCAGTAGAATATTAATCTTCTTTGTAGAAATGTCATCTTTTTTGGTTAAAAGTACAACTGGTTAAAAATTAATCAGTTTTGGTTGAGGATTCACTTATATTGTGGCAAACTCGTCTTTTTTGGTAGAATTTATCTGTTTTCGATTTAAAATAAAAATATTTTTTGGTTGAAATATCAACTATTACATTTTTCTTTGAGAATTAATCTTTTTTGGTTGAAGAATCAAAAACTTGGTTTAGAGTTAAACTAATTTGTAAAATTCATAAATTTTGTTAAAAATTATATTTTTTTCGACATGTGGCCTCTGCGCAAGAAGATCGCTGACTCATTATCGAGTCTTCTAAAAATCGATTAGTGACCTCTACGGTTGGGCTCGATATGACTCGACATGGAGTCCCTTTAAATCCTTGGGTAGTGATGTATGTCGATCATTTTTGGGCAAAATCGAGATTTTCTCAAAACGTAGTTAGGTGGAACTGAAATGTAATGGAGATCAAGAATTTGTAATGAAAAAAGTCGATCGAGAAGAGACGATCATCTCGACTGAGTGATCGTTCGTCTCAATGTGCTGAGTATGGTGTTCAAGGTTTTAATTTAATCTGACGAGATTTTGGAAAAATTTTAAAATGATCGACATGCTTCACTATCCTTGGAAGGTCACCAGCCTCTTCTGAGGGGACCTACTGTTTGAGGTGGGTTCCGAACCACCAAAGCCCCGGACCAATTTCCATCGGTCCGGGCTCAGGGATCGAACTCCAGTCCTCCTGCACGGAAGTCTGACGCTTCGTGCTGAGTCCAATACGGTGTCTAAAATTAATTTTATTTGAAAGAATATATTGCCCTATTATTCCCCTTTTTCTTCAGAAATCCCCCTATTTGCCCCAGTTTGAGAGCATTTTGGCAACTGAACTCACTAGAAACACGAAAAACACAGAATAAACGTGAAATCAACGATTGGATAAGGAAGTTCAAAAAGAGCCCAAAATTGGAACCGTTGTTTATCGCTGGCCCCTAAGGAAAATCCATTCGATTTAATATTTATGAAAGGTATTCCAGAAAAAAAACTTCTGAACAGAGAAAATTATACCAAGAAACTTCTATGGAACCACTTTTGATTTTCAGAAAGAGGCAAGTTTGAATCGCAAATCGTCCATCGTCGAACAGCTATAAAATCTGAAATTGCTTTAACTTTGAAATTTTCCATCCGCAGCTTGCGATTTCTGCTCATACGATGCTTCTCATACAGTATCAATATCGAGAAATCACAGAATTCGATACCGACCGTTGGTGCTTTTTTGAAGAAAGAAGCAAACACATGAAAGCATGTTTTTCCAATTCGATGTTTAGAATATATATATATATATATATATATATATATTCTAAACAACATATATATATATATATATATACTTCACTATAGAGAGTATATTCGATCTATTCGTACGTGACGTTTTCTCATATCCAGGAAAGAACTCGAGACCTATTTCACCCCCGCGAAACCGGCTTCAGTACTTACTGAAGTGTCAGATATTAAAGCTGTCGCAACACAAGGGAAATAAAAATCTCACAATTGAGTTGAGTCTACGTTTCGCTTAAGTCATGTAAATCACTCTAGCACTTCTACGCATTCAACGTTTGACGCGAAGGGTGGTTTCGCATCCTAAATTGGGGGGTGGGCTTTCAGAATTACATACGGTGTGCATATTTATGTACACGCACGGAGAAGGTTAAGAATAAAGAAAGCAAAATAATCCAAAAGAGAATCGACAATGAGTAGGGGGAACCAGTACTAGGTGGATAGAAAAACTTTTCAAGGCCTAATATTGATAGTTGATGAACAAGTGGGGAAAGTATTTAATACATACCAAATTAAAGCTGTAACATTCGTTTGAAAGATAGAAATGTCATCAGGTTAATTATATTAGTCATTTCGGTACCTCCATACTATACTCTCCAATCTGTGGTTAGCATTCTAAACTCTCCAATCTGGTTTTGTGCTGGCCCGCAGCGCCACGTACGCGTAGCGGCGTTAGGTGCCAACCCAAAAGGAGATTGGAGAGTTTATACTGCTAACCCCAGATTGCAGATTTTAGCATGAAGGTACCAATTTATGCTATATTGTATACTCTATAACACATTGCAATTTTATTCAGATGGTACTCTTTTGGTACAAAGTGTATATTGACATTTTAAGCCTTTCCGATTAGCTGTTGAAGGGCATTATGTATACATTCGCGGAACAATAATCTAAAAGAAAAATTATTGAAGAGGTTAGATTTGTTGGTATACTGGGCCATCCAGACCTTTGGAAGAAACCATCTGTATAGTTGGCTTGTTCCACAGCTGTGTCCTCTTCCAACCGTGTTGTATGATTAGCTGATATTATTGGATGTGGACCAGGTGAGAAAATTAATTAAATATGTTAAACTTGTTGGTATACTGGTCCAGTACACATATATATGAATCAGTATACCAACAATACAGTGGTGTAGCCGAGGCCTGGCGGGGCCTGGCGCCGCCAGGGTACTTTCTTCGAAGGCCTGGCGGTGCCCGGGCACTTTCATGTCACACGGAAAATTTTTCCAGTTATGGGCCATCCATAAGCTATGTTACCAATTTTGAATTTTTTTGATCTCCCTTAAAAGTAACGTAGCCGTTGGCTAAAGACGGATTTTACGTTTATAAATTCTTGTAAATAAAATTAATGCAGATGACATATTGCATTCAATACAAAACACTTGAAATTCCGAAGATTTCAGGCCGAAATATATTGCATTTTCAACCAAATAGTTGATTTTTCAACGAAAAAAGGTTTTCTACCCAAAGAGGTGAATTTTCAACAAAAGAGGCAAATTAAAAAAAAATAATTTTGAACCAAACAGTTGCATTAACAACCACATAGATTAACTTTTTAGTAAAAGCGACGAGGTTTCCAAAATACAGTCGAAGATTTAACCAAATAATAACATTTTCAAGACAAAAAGGCGAATGATTTCGAAGACAGTTGAATTTAAAAAAAAAGTTACTTTTCGACTAAGAGAGATAAATTTTCAACCAAGAAGGATGTTTCTTTTACCATAAAATATGAGTTTTTAACCTAAAAGGATAAATTATTAACAACATAGTTGAATTTTCATCCAAAAATGATAACATAAAAAAATAATTAAATTTTCCAAAAATAATTAGATGTTCAACAAAAAAGATTACAATTCAATCCAATATTTGAATTTCAAGACAAGCAGACAAATTTTTTAGAAGACCGTTGAATTTTTATTTAAAAAAAAATAATTTTCAACCAAGAAAGATGAATTTTCAACAAAAAGGTAAAGTTTTCAAGCTCAAAAGTCGAATGTTTAAAAAAACAGCGGTCTTTTAAATCTAAAAAGAAAATGAATTTTTTACAAAAAAGATGAATTTTCAACAAGATAGTTAAATTTTTCATGAAAAAGTTAAACTCTCAATAAACAAGAATAATTTTCTACCCGAAAAGACGACTTTTTAATGAAATATATGAATTTTCTACCAAATAATTAAATTTTCAACCAAAATGTTGAATTTTCAACAAAAAAGATCAATTTTCTACCCAAAAAGACGAGTTTTCAACAAAATACATTAATTTTCTAACAAACAGTCGAATTTTCAAGTTATACAATATACAGGATAAAGTTTCAATTAAAAATGGAATAGTTAAATTTTCAGATAAAAACTCTGATAAAAAAAAAACGAATTATCAACAAAATTGTTAAATTTTCTATCAAAAAGACGAATTTTCTACAATACAGTAGAATTTTCAACATAAAATTTCGTTTAAAAGCAAATAGTTGAAATTCCAACTCTAATTATAGATCCTCAATAAAAAAATTAATGTTTTTACAAAATTGTTCAAATTTAAGTCAAATGCTCGATTTTTCAAGAAAAAAAGATGAATTCTCAACTAAGCATAGTAACAGTTGATATTTCAACCAAAAAAATGCATTTTTAACCAAAAAGGATCAATTTTCAACCAAAAAGATTAAATTAATACCAAGAAAGACGAATTTTAAACCAAAAAGTTAAATTTTTAACTGAAAAGATCAATTTTTAACCAAAATTGAAAAGTTTAATTGTCAGTTTAAAAAATTTATTTTCAACCAAAGAGATGAATTTTCTACTAAAAAATGAATTTTTTGACAAAGGAGTTGAATTTTTGATAAAAAATATGACTTTTTGAAATATGGTTACATTTTCAACGAAATAATTAAATTTTCAACCAAATAATAGAATTTTTAACCAAACCAGATGAATTCCGAACCACAAATATAATAGTAGCCTTTTCAATAAAAAAAAGAACTTTTACCTAAAAATGTAGTTGGATTTTTTTATTGGGTTAAAGTTCTTAGTTTTATCTAAGTTTGTAACGTTATTTCCACTTATGGGGGGGGGGGGGGGGGGGGGGGGGGGGGGGGGGGGGGGGGGGGGG